>JARK01000060.1:8586-22815 GCA_000688135.1 Ancylostoma ceylanicum
CATAAGTTATTGTACAACGTTTGATCTTTTATTTCTCCGCCACTAACCCATGCATTGTTCCATTCTTTTCTGTACCGAATAGAGAAAGGTTCAAAGTATCTTATAGTTAAGATGGACTTTCTTGAAAAAGTTTTGCTAACAAGCAGTTCGCCTCGAAACAAATTTTTGAGAAAAGTGGGTTGTTGTGACAATTTTACCTGGAAAATCCACACAATCTTTGAAGCGGATTTTACTGCTCAGATGATTCTCGAAGAGCAAGAGGTGCTCTTTCCAGATATGTGCGGGATTTCTTAAGGAAGCGAAGTCTAAGAAATATGCGGGCAAAAACCACGGCTACTCTGTGCCACCGGTAATGGCCAATTTCCACCAATTTTGCGTTCTAGGCATTTTCCCACTAAACGACAGTACATCAGCAAGATTGTTGATGTCTGCGGAATGGCTACGCAGCCTCATCAATAGGCCTAGATATAGGCCAGCTGTGCTCCTCGAAACCTAAGGCTTGGTTTTCTCATCCAAGCAATTTTTGGAACAGCCTCGTCCTGTGCCCTTATCTACTCCGATCCTCAGTGGATTTTGCACATACATCTCAAAGTAGGCTTCGAGAGTACGAGACTATTTTTTATCCCATTTAAATCCGTTGTCAGAAAGTTTTGTGGCTGTTTTGCTCCGGTATTGCGGGCTAAATCAGTGCATTTGGCGGCACCAAAAATCTGAGCTTAAAGTTTCTGCTAAAATTTCTCCGTCATATCCCGAGTGTCCAGGTCATATTTGTATTCAGAAAATGAAGGGAATCCAGCTCTATCAGTAGAGACCTAGTGTGGCAAAAAAATATTGCACTACCGCAGAGTAATAAGCCAGCAAATGATGTACAATAACCTATGGTCCATCCTGTACTACTTGGTTTTCTTCCTTACAGGTGCACATTTCACTTACTATCACAAGCAGGCCGATAATCTGTCATTCGGAGTTGAGTTCGAAAGCAATGCTAACGTTGGAGAGGTTAGTTATGCTTATGTTCTCCTTATTCCCCAATAGGTACAAATGGCCTATTTTTCCTTGCTAGTGGCCTCTGTTCTACACCTTGCTTTGATTCAATTCCCATTTTCCAGGCTGTTGGTACTATTGCCTACCAGGCTGAATTACCAGACGAAGGAGTGACGATGAGAGCTAGTATCGATACCAACTGGTACGCTTTGAGAGTTTTATTTCTGCGTTATCCTTACTTTGTTCAGAAATTTCGTCGGAAAGCAGCGACAGTAGTTTCTGTCGTACATTTAGTCTGCGCTTGCTCGCCTCCAAGTCATTCTCATTACCTCACCTTCGGTTTAAGCTGTCAAATCTGAACTTGAGAGTGTGAAAAGTTCAGCATACTACATATCTTTATCTGCCTCATCTTCACTGAAACCTGTTTTTGAACGAAATTCCGGCATGTGATGTCGAATCACCCTATTTTTGGTAACGTCTCATTTTTCTGTTATCCTGATTTTAATTTAATGACAAATTCTTGGTATACTAATTGAGAGTGCATTTTGTTGTGAGGAATGGATAGACGGTAGATTTAAGTTTAATTCCAACTGAGGGTAATTTTCTGATATCTGTGATTGGCCAAGATTTCCAATTTTCTTAAGAAGATTAATGCTGCGATTATTTTCTCAAGATATAGCAAAACAAGAACGAATGGATGATCAGTATGAAATGCTAAGGGACCACAATGTTATCACTGTGAAGAAAAATTTCGAGCAAAGCTATATTTATGGTCTTTCCAAAAAAAATTCTTGCCTCACGCTACACTGCGCGTCGACTGAGCCACGTCGTAGCACGTATGATAATGCATAGGCGGCGCGGCGCAGCGAACGGGCGGTGGTTGCCGGAGACAAGTATTTTTTGGAACGACTGTATGTTGTTGTTGTTTGTGTTATTTATCGTTTGTTTTTAGTATTCCCTGTGTTTTGCTTTATTCATCACTCCAATACTGGATTCACATGTGGATGTTAGTGATATGCGCTTCGTCTTATATTTTTCGCAGTTTGAATATTCACGCTTTTCAATGGAAGATTAGCAGCCTGAGTGATGAAGCCCTTATTTTCCGTGCTTACCCGCTCACCTTAGCACCACAGCACCTTGATTTAAGGGTGGTAACACCTTACAGGTCCTACGCATATTGTTATACCGCTCTGTCGATGGAAAACCAAAACGACAAAACAGTTTCTGGCGTTGCCAAATTTTTTACCAAATTTTTCCTATTGTTCAGATATCCTTATTTTCAACAATTAAATTTATTCCAACATTCTAACACAACAGTATCTGTTTTGTTGGATTTTCAGAAAGTCGTTTGTCATACATGGAAAGTTATCCATTTTAGGTCTGTTGGTGGTGTTTTTGAGAAACGCCTTAGTCAACAGTTGCCATTCACCCTTGCGCTATCCGGACTATTCAACCATTCGAAGGTTTGCTTTTAAATAGTTCAATGCATTCTATCTTTGTTATTTATTTTACTCTTCCTTTATACCCATGCGGAATTCTTTCGGGAACTTTCAGTTTATATGCTTGAGATACTTCGGATCTTGTTAGGGAAAGGAGGAGAGGATGAGCTTCTATCGTTTTTCTTTGATAAGCAGTTGATACTGAGAAAGGTTTCTTCCTTTCTGAGTTTCTGGGGAAGAATCAGCTGAAGCAACCGCCCTCAGTAGGGATGCTTTTTGTGAAGATTTTGTACGTATGGATCACCACTGCAACCCGCTCCCCTTATTCTTGATCGTAGAAATACGAGGTTCCCGCAGACGCCATGCTTGTTACTGAGGCTTTCAAATTAATCTGCACCACTTCCAATGAAGTCTTGTTCTTACAGGGGCGGTCACACTTTTGGCACACCCACGGTTTTGGCCGGCAGAATTTTTTGCATTTGTCAGCCTCATAAAGAGCAATCAAAACCAAGTCCTAGTATGTGTTTGGGCACTATGTTAGCTTCCTTCCTGTTGCTTACCAGGGGCGCAAAGCCTGTTCGAACTGGATAAAAAAATAAAAGTTCAATTTTGTTGGTTTTCCGAAATTCTCTGTAAAATTTTTGTATCTCGTTGTGAAGGGAAAGGGAGCGGTGATTAAGATTGAGCATGTTTCCCTTCAACATTTTTCTATAAACGCTTTTACCGTACTCCAAGTACCGGCTGGAGCTAGAGACAGAAACAACCCCTCAATTTCGTAAAAAAATTCATTTCAATGAATCTTGCTAATAGAACAAACCTCGGATTTTTTCTGTATCTGATTGCATGTTAGCAACGCAATTCGGGAAAAAAACTCGCGGCTGGAAATGCACGCTCCATCCTTGGAATCACCGTGATTCCTTTTTCCCCATATTCACTCCTGTTGACAATTTTCGCTCTACCTTAAGGTGAGAAACTGCCCATCGAAGCTACAGCAAAACACAGTCATATCGAGACAAAATCACTTTTACCCAGATTCAGTAAAGTGATCTAGGAGAGATATGGAAATATTTCCAAAAGCACTACATTTTGAGCTCTAAATGCATAGAATGCGTACTATTCCATCCAGAAGCATTTTCCGGAGCAACAAAGCTGTGGCAAGAAGGAGGACACTATGCCTTATCACATTCTCGAATATTGTCCTGATAGCTCATCCCACTCCTGCGATACAGATTCTAAATTTTCATAAGTTGATTGCTCAAAATCGGCAGCGTGCTAAATATGTGGTTGTCAATGTTATCGGTTTCGCTGGTAAATCGCGAAAACGTCTTTGACTCCCGACATGTAGGGAGTATCTCAAAGGAAGCAAAGAAGATTGTTTGGAAGCATAGTTGTTTAACTTGCGTTTGACCCTTTTCCGCCTCACTTTCCATACCCATATGTATTTAGACTATGCTCAATCTTCCAGTCTTCCTAACTACTAGAGAAAGGTTTAGTATGATTATGCATTTTGCAGGTTGCTGGAAAGTTTGGCGTTGGCCTTATTATCGGTTAAGCTGCCCTTGATGGGATTATCAAGAGTAGGCGTCTCAGCAATAGAACTGTTGTCAGAGCTCAATGCTTGGGTTCCTATTTCATTCTCGTTTGTTTATCTCTTATTCTGATATCGCCGAATAATTTTCATGAATTTCATCGCTCATGAAGGTTTGTGTGAATGTGTTTTCTTCCGCATGTCAGTCGTTCTGTTAATTCTTGTCGTTTCATTGCATTGCGGTTCTCGAAGGCCTTCTTATGATAGAATCTTTATTATTTTGGTAAACGACGACAACAGCTTAATGTTGCCAGTGACCCCTCCCCCGTATTTTATCGCGCAATCCGAGTCCATTTTGAATTCTGCCGTAGACCTTTAGTTTTACGACTTTATGCTGTTGTTTTTGAATTAACTCCCGTTGTCATGTTACACTAGGTTTAAAATTTTGCGTAGTGACTTAGTGTTTAGGAGTCTAGGATCCCGTCAGTCTAGGTACCTCTCATCTGATGCACTGTTGTTATACTGTTCCCTGTTATAAAGTATAGAGTTTTGTTCAATAAATATTGTTATGCTTACAGAACTGTGTTGCTGTTCGAGTAAATAGCGTGTTCAGCACTCGCTATTCACATATCTGTCGCTGTAGTGGTGACCACCTAACTGTCTCCAAGCTCGCTTCCTCCAAAGCATGGCATCCGACTTATTCGAAGCCGCCTAATGGTTCTGATTTGTTGTGCGTAGAAAATGAGGGCGTGATGAGAGTGAGGGTGTTGGCTGCCAGCCAGTCTCCGATCGATTGCTGCTCGCTTTCTTTAGTAAAATTGCTGACTGCTTGTTTGTTGCTGTGCTCCGCACTCCCATGAATCTAAGGTTCTAGATGGAATTGGTCCAAATTAAATTTTCAGCTGTTATCGTTTTTGTTTCTGTGTTAGAGCTCTTCGCACAGGCGTGAATTAGAGCGACTGTAGTAAATGGCCAATTTGTCTTTTTTTCTTTCCTTTTATCTCTCCTTCCAGTTACAAATGGCATCCATTTGACATTTCACGTTATTGGGTCATGTAGTCTCAAAACTTCAGGAAGATATGGTCATAGTTTTTCTTTGTCAGCAATGCCTTATCGCAGCTTTCGTTTCGGTCAATTACTTGATCAAAAAATCAAAATCATTCGAGAGGTTATTTCACCATTGAAAATCTCCTTACATGCCATTACGCAAGTCAAATTGTTTTATTTACCCTTCATTTGTTTAAGGAGCGATTTATCTAACTGTTTGTGAAAACAGATTTTTTAAGTAACCGGTGTTTTCAATTTGTTTTGAGATGACAAGGGGCTTCGCGTGGTTACTCACTATCAGAGTGGAACTAATTTGGATGTATTAGTAACATAGCTCCATCAATTCTTTAAATTATCTTAGCGTTAAAATAGAACTAGGCACTGTAGCGAGTCGAATAGAATCATCTTTTTACCAACTCCAGCCAATAGTTGTAGCTATTGCGAAGGAGTATCTACCGCAGAACTTCCTTTCACCTGTCGGGATGCAAAGCGCAGTAGAGTAAGCGTGGCGGCAGTGGTTAGCGGCTATTCAGCCCATCACACGTATGAATACACAGTTTCAATACAGCTTTATCCTTATTGCAAAAAGGAATACAGTTTATTTACTTTGTGTAGTTCATCAGACGACGGAGACGAGTAGATGGACGGATCTGACAGGGGTCTTGCAGGCACACCGCCTGGTAGCCGTCGGTGATGAGGGGATCTCGGGGCTCACGACCGATCTCGAGCTCGGTCGGCAGGCTTCCCTCCTTGCTTTGGCGTTCAAGTTGCAACGCCCTGAAATCAGTGACTCATGCGACCGAACGTTCAGATTCCTATACTTTAAACACTGACTACCGTAACTCTATAGCTAGCCGTTTCTAGACTCTACCTCACTTTCTACCTCACTTACAGTAGTGTGGAGATGTGTAGTTGGTCTGTAATGCCTAGCCTTTGGTTGATGTCCCTGAGCCGAGAACCCAACTCACTCGTTTTGTATCGGTAGAAATCCGCCTAGTTCTCTGCTTCATACCTTGGCCCGCTGAGAAGTTGGGATAAAAGTGAGGTATCCCTTGCAGAACGTCTAGACTAGATTTCAGAGAGAATTTCTTTGAACTCAGTGATCGACGTTCGGTAAATACAAGTAAACATTTTAAAAAAAGATCATAAAGATAATAGACATGAGCCAAGGCAGGATTTCAAAGGCAGCACTCACGGGATTTCCTACTTCAGAAGGGAATCGCTTATTATGACAATCACAACAGTATGTTGAACACAGTAAATAGCCACCGACTTGCGAAGATACCGCCGTGGCCACATCTGCCGACCTGGACAACGTCGCGCCAGGTAACGTTGGTGTGCAGGTGTAGTCCAACATAGTGGATAAAGTGTGGTGCTTGGTGGAATGCGTACATCTATCAGGGTTTCGTGGTGGGACCTATCAGTGGGACAATCGTCCGCCCTGGACACACGAGAGATCGTCGTCATTTCCTGTGTTCCCCGTGTGTTCCTCATTATGTCGTCTTTGTCGATTAGTTCACTGTGCCTAGAAACCCCGATACTCCGTGAAGTGTACAACATGATATTTTCGTGTGTGCTGCCTTCAAGTCGTTGTCTGGAATGATTTCATGGAAGCAGTAATTCCCCACATCATTCTGGACACCCTGCTTCTTTTACTTAATATGATTTGATTTAGTTTTTCCATGTTGGCAAACACCATGCCTTCTGAGGCAGATTGGTTTGCGAAACCTTAAAGAAATGTGTGAAAGTCTCATTCTCTGATAATCTCTTCTAGAAGCACCGTCACTGTGGACTTTCTCCTGCGTCTTTGTATAATGTCATGAAGTAGGATCTCGTAGTGGACTTGCGAGCTGTGAGAGACATTCTCATCTGTCAACAACTTTGTGTCCGTTCTTCATACGTCTTGCTCAGCAGTTGTTTGTGCGTATGTGTGCTGTAGTGGTTTGCGGATCTCTTTAGGGAATACTCGTCAGCCATGCATCTTATACTGAGGTTTTGTCTGGGGAGCGGAATAATTGAACGTATATCTAATTCATTTCTCTTGGTTTTTCTTCTACGCTCGTCAGACCTAACACTTGGTCGTACCTTGTACACTTTATTTCAATATTCATGGCGAACGTTCATCCGTTTTGCAAATGGACATCGTCTCGTTGCTTGGAACGAGGCGATGTTCATTTGTGAAACGGGTGGATGTTTGTGACACATTCAGATAAGCACAGGAACATCTCTGAAATTAAAAAAAAATCGCGGGTAGATTTTAGTACATTTCTTGTGTCGGTATCCCCTTCTCATAACAATTGATCTTGGAATAGAACATGTAAAACCCATCTGTTTGTGTGTCTGTTGGTAATCGCTTATATCTCATGATCCAACGAAGAAACACTCATGAAACCTATACCGTTCGATTCCGAATTGTGCCCTCCAGTGCAAAGAATCATTGTCATCTACACCAAATAATAGTTGACAGTCGGATATTCCAGGCATTTTGGAAATGGCTAAAATCCAGTAGTGCACGTAGAAATGATTAGCCAGGGCAAGGGGAAAACAAAGAGGGGGGGGGAGATGGGTCAGCGCCGCTTCTGGACCCGTATGGAAAAATGAAATCACTAAAAATCAATGGCGGACGCAGAAAATGGGAGGGAGGTGGGCAGGGGGGGGGGACGTGGGAAAAATTGCAGTGTCTGATTCCAGATGGAGAACAAAAATAATAAGAAAAATTGTTTGTTGGTAAACAATTAAAAATGAACTAAAAAGAAGTTTTTATTTATTTTATAGAGCATTTCCGAAAATTCGGCGACCCATTCTGGTAGGGGGGAGCGCCCTCTGTATCCATCACTGCTGAAAAAGTCAATTCTATATTGAATGGCTAGTAAAAAATATTTTAAAAAAAGCATAGTATTAAGCGCCCCAGCGAGTCAGTCACTACAATAAACTCCATTATGTTAACAAAAATTGGAGGACCAATTGAGCATTACTCGTGGATTCAGTGAAACATCCTGGTTTTACCATATGATCTGCTATGGGGCCTAAAAGCCCGTATGTTGATTTGTTCCTGGTTTTCTGGTAGGATTCTGTGGAAATTATCAGCAATGTGTGAAATCACTGCACTTCTAAGCCATTAATCTTCAATTTTGGAGGCTTCTCTTTCCATGCCTGCAACTCAGTCTCATGTTGCATTATGCCAAAATATTGGTCATGCTGTCCTTCGAATCGTTTCGAGGGAGCCTACACCTGCTTGGGGTTTGCGCGACACATTTATGGGCTAAGTTTCACCCTTACAAATCTCACTCCTCCATAAGGGTTTCAGTGGCAGTCAAGAGGTGATATTCACACAACTGCTTTGGTTTTTCTCTATGGAAGCTAGTTGGTTAAGCCATTTGGATATCTGATGCAAATTGCGTTTGTAGCAGTGGCAGCGAGCGTTACTGGCGATGCGTGTAATGGCGAAATGTTAGCACATTGCCTGCCCCTCAGGGATCTGCAGCTGGCTGGCCGGCTCCTCATTCCAAAGTGTAGCGTTTCAGCGGACATTCTTACCCTCTGTAGAAAACGAATCTGCTCTAATATCCGCGCGGATTTTCGCGGAGTATCTGTTGCGCGGTTATTTCCTGTACATTTGTTTTCTTTTCCTTGAGGCGAGCTCTCAGGTGGTCACGTGGTCACTACTGGTCTTGTTATTTTTTGTTTGTTTTTTATTTGTTGTTGATTTCTGATCTTCCTGCATGATTTCCACTAAATTTATTGGTGAAAACAGGTCCTTGCAAGGATGGTGATCAAATTCACCTCAAATGTAGTGGATCCGCCGGTGCTCCTCTATATGGGTGTTGACAAATACGAAAATGAGGAACTAATCAAGGTAAATAGGGCCCTAACGTTGTTTTGTTGTTGTTTGCGACCAAAGCACCCTTGTTGGTTTCAGTATGGATGGCCCGAAGACGTGTGGTTTCACGTGGATAAGGTGTCTTCAGCTCACGTCTATCTTCGATTACCACCCGGCATGACTATAGATACGATACCACAGGCATTGGTTAGTTTTCCCTACTATTTACCTCATTATGCATACATCATCCATGGTGATGTTTACGTTGTAGCTACTGGGTGTAAGTAAAAAAAGAATAGCATTTGTTGAAACATACTCATATAGTATTTGTGTAGATAGACGACTGCTGCCAATTGGTTAAAGCGAATTCAATCGAGGGAAACAAAATGAATGATGTGGGCATTGTGTACACCATGTGGGAAAATCTGAAGAAAACGGGTGATATGGCTGTCGGACAGGTATAGCTCAAGCCTTTGCTTTTTCAACTTCACTCATTTATATCGCACTTTCGTTATTGTCATTGTAATTCCATTTTCAACATATATTCTGCAGCTGTATATGAATTGTTTGGAAACTATACAAAACGTAGCTGTGAATCTACACTTCACTTCTATTCTGAATTTGTCATTTCAGATAGGATTCCATGACAATAAAAAAGTGAAGCGATGTGTGGTGGCGAAGCGAATCAACGAGATTGTGAATCGGTTAAATAAGACGGAAAGGAAAGCTGATATCGACTACAGGTCAGCATTCCTTCCATTTTGATCGGATCCCATGTTCGACCATCTTTGAATCTTGGCATTGTGATGCGTTCGTCGGTAGGATTAGCCTGAGCGGTTGACCATGATTGTTACTTAACTTTATTTCGGCTAACGTTTTGGCGTCGTCGCCTTTGTCAGAGCCTTCGTAGCTGTAAGCCGCGATGTCAGCGGACCACGGAGCGGCTCAACTCCAACGCCAGGTGGTCCGCTGACATCGCGGCTTACGGCTACGAAGGCTCTGCCGAAGGCGACGACGCCGAAACGTTAGCCGAAATAAAGCTAAGTAACAATCTTGGTCAACTGCTCAAGCTGATCCTACCGACGAACCTTCCATTTTGGTTTTGGCGCTTCTATTCGACATCACTTTGAGTTGACTGTATGGGATTTCCCTGAAAGTTCTCCCTGCAGTAAATGTAATGTTTAATTTGGTGGCGTGAATCCATACAGTCTTACCAAAAATCCTTGCAACCGTGGCGCATCCCACATGACGGGATTAATCAACACCACTTGCTTCATCCTTTTTATCCATTTTTTGCTCGTGCATTAAGAAATTGGTCTGATTGCGTCACCCCTTTTCAAGAAAGGAATTCGTAGTTCACTTCACCATGAATTTGAGATGGAGAGACGACAAAATCTGCGATAATCGGAGTTGTGGAAAGGAAAAACAAGCGGTTCTTTGTCGACCTCCTACCCAATTAAGCCTCTTTTCTGAGGGCAAAACCCTAACGATTTTCTTTGTTTCTGAAATAATACATTTTATGCAGGCGCTTGCTACTGAGGGGCGTAGGAGGCGCTCACGTGAAGACCACTTACTCGCGGAGACTTTGCCGACAAAAGTTTTGTCATAGGGGACTGATCTGACTTATTCACCCAGCGACGTCCTTATTTTAGGGCTGTCGATCACCAGTGCTCACGCTGCAACGCGGGGGCGTGTGAGTATCGGTCCTGTTCCCGTGGCAAGACCCATGGATACCCACACGGCTGTACTCGTTTGTACCAAGAGCGCTGAGGAGAAACCTGGATTCCTTAGAATTCGTGCGGGGTTAATGCATTTTCAGATTTGAGAATGAGTTCTTCACCTCTCAGAGAGTAGAGTACAGTGAATTCTCTAATTGGAACTCCGTTGGTGATGCTTTTAAAGCTCTGAAGCTCTGAACAACGTATGAAGATCTAGGAAGTAATTTTCCTGACTACACGTGATTTGTGGAGCTCGACGTGAACGCAGGCATTGAAAGTGTTGCGCATATTTACAGCACCGGGGACGATAATTGTATACTATGGCGACTAGTTGCAGTGGTATCCGAGAGCATACTCCAGGCAAAACATTCCCTTCGGTTCCTTAACTTCACCCTTTTTAAGACCTCCTGTCTGCGTCGTTAGGAGAAGCCTACTCCAACTTTGGGAATATCATCGTTAACTTCTGCCTTCTGCTAAAATTTCAACTACACCATTTTAGAGGTGAGCGTGAACAGCGGGATGCTGCTGAACGTCGACAACAACGAAAGTTGGAGCAGGAGAAGAAGGCACGCGAGATGAAGGAGGCTGAAGAGCGCGAAGCGGCTCGACGGCAACGTCATTACGAGGACGTCGACTGGGACTCGCCACCACAGAAGGAGAGCGGTGACGGAAACCTTTCCGACGATTTTATGTGATGCTAAGCAATGTGATTCGTTTTGACGAAAATTCTCCTGTGGTTTCTTTTTTTTTTCTTTGTTCTCGGTTTCCCGGTGAATGGCTCCCGTGCTCCTGCGCCGCTGTTTTGATATCGTGTTGTAATAAATCTAAATGAGAAAATGTTCCGACAAATTTTTGTTTAATTCCGCTTTCATGGGAACCAATTCTAACGGAACCCATCCTAAGATATCTGTGTCATTCGATTAGGGCCTGGTTATCATCGGGCAGTGGCAAGGGTTGTGGGCGGGGGGAGGGGGAATGGTGTGGGAGGCAGATTTCGAAGTTCTTTTCGGAGACAGATGGGAATTTTTGTTAGCTTATCTTCAAGCTCTTACTCCTATAGTCAGTTTAGAGTGCTCGTTTGTGTTCGTTTATGTTTGAAATGTCTTCTTTTAAAATTAGTCTTAGTCCTGAATTGCGGCTGCTAAATGCCACTTTCTCGAGGAAACCCTATATTTTGCTCCCGCCTCTTCCTCCTTTTTAATAGCCATTACCTTCAAGGGGTTGTTTCAGCTACTGTAACTGATTGTTTCGCCAGTCTCTTACATACAGTGGTGATTTGTTCATATGTTTTCGGAAATTCTTTATAAATGGTTATGAAGTGACATAGCTTATGCACATGCCATATTTGCCGGGTACTTATTGAACCAGGCTACGGGCTTCTTGCTCCTCCGAATTTTTCGCTTCCTGCACTACCACGCGATCCCCTAAAATCTTGTTTCAGACCGTCTGTCCATTTGTTCTGCGAAATACCACCTGTCTTCCATTATCCAGTGGGTCTGTGCTCTGTCTCTGTCAATTATTAGCTGAAGCACCAGTCTGTCTGTGAGGCATTCACTGTTTTGCGATATGTTATTTTTCAGTACGCTTCTGATTCTCACATAGGAGCTTTTCTTCGATATCCCTGAAACGAGTATCTGCTTTCAGGTGTATAATTTTTGTCTCTTTGCTCTGCTTTGTTTTTCTGAAGCTCTCGAGCTGACATTACTATACAATGTGAGAAGCAGAATGACCATGTTCTAGGTAATATGTCTTGCATCCTGCTCTTCGATTAGCTACCTTGAATCTCTCCTCGGCGACGTGCTAGCCTTGAACGCGATGCGCAGTTTTTCAGTTCTAATCACGTATGTCAGGCGAGCGCATACCAGTTTATACCGGACAAGTTGGATGATGTCGCTTCTTGATCGTTTATCCTCTACTGCATGCACCTTGCTACGACAGACACATATTCCGACTTATTTCTCTACTAGCAGTTACGCTGGAAGAAGCGCATTATACCATTTATCTCATTATTACTCTTTACCACAGCTCCATCAGAAACGTGTTTCTTGGAGTTGTTAGGCCCTACTTACTATGACGAAGTTAGCTAGAAACCATTCAACCTGTAATGAATATTGATAGAAGGGCCATTCATTGATACGCCGCCATTTTCAATCAATATTGGGTATGCTTGATAGTGGTCAATTACACCGCTTACCTTCTGTCTGTGAAAGCGTCAATATTCGCTGCTTTCTTAATGTCCTATATTTTGCCCTCTGTTGTTCCCATTCCTTTTTCTTCTGAAGTTCTTCATTTCTAGATCCAATCCTAAGATCAGTTAGTGATGTACTGAGTGACATAGTGTTTAACACTAACTTTTGGAGGGTGGAAATACCAAACTAGCATAGGAACTATTTAGAGAAGTTTGTCACAGCGACAAAAGCGAGAAAGAAGAGTAAATTAAGTCAGAATTTGGGTCGGGAACATACTATGCGGCTAGCCTTTACGTATTTATGACCATGTACAGGCGAAGGCAGCCAGGTTGACTCGGTTACACGCGCCGCATCTCTTTGCGTAGCGGCAAAATCTTTGCTATTGTGCTTTATTACAATGCTGTGCTCGTCTGGTGGTAGCTTTCTTTGCCGAATCAGCCCGACTGATGCTTGCAGTATTCATAACGGCTCATCGATTTGTACCAACCTTACCTATTTTTGGATAAGTACAGTGAAATCATCTTAAATAAATTCACTCTTTAGTCACTATTTTCCATTTTCAAGAATCTCTATTCTCAATAAAATTACTGTTTGAGCTGTTTATTTTGAAATTTGCCTCACTATTATGCATTAGGCACGCTTCCGCAGAAGCTATCCAAGTTATAATTTCTATTCCACGAAAGATATGGCGACGTTATTACCGATTGGTGGTATGCTGTGACCAGAAACGTGACGGCGCCGTCGTGGTGAATTCGCAGCATCCATGCAACTTTTCTCTCTCTCTCTCTCTCTCTCTCTCTCTCTCTCTCTCTCTCTCTCCCCTTGTCTGCTATGCACACGTTATTATGTCCACTATACATCAACAAAGCTGAACGGGAGCGTAATACGAGTAAACACTGAAGAGGTGTGAGAATGCACCAGTCATGGAACAGCGGCACCGCTCATTTCCGCTAATAACAGGCGTGAACTGCCAGCGGGGAAGCTGATGAAGGCGTGAATCGTGTATTTATGCGTATATGTGCTCCTAATTCTCGTGTTCTAGAAATGATAGGAACTTGTAGAGAACGCGAACATTTCTCATCAACTTCCCGTGACTCTCGCCCGTTGTCTGCAAATGATCTCTAATTGATGCGAAATCGCATGCACTCGTTACTGTATTATAATCCTACGTCTACATGATCTAATAGCCTTACAAGAAATAGAACGACTAGAACTAAATTTATGAAAATATCCGGGTCTTGTATTTATATTGGGGAAGGGCAGTGGCGGACGCGGAAAGTGGGCGCGGTGGGGAAAAATGGGGTTTCCGTGGTTTTGGGGACTCAGATGGAAAATAAATACATTAATTTTAGTATTAAATAATTAATAGTAATTGTTTAAAAATAATACTAAAAATGAACAATTAAAGGTACGCCAATATAGAATTTCTATTCTTTTTGTAAAATATTCTCGGCATTGTTGGGGGGGGGGGCGCTCCCCGTCCGCCACTGAGGGGGGGAGTGGG
>JARK01000060.1:43193-70019 GCA_000688135.1 Ancylostoma ceylanicum
GGGGGGGGGTGAGGAAAAAATTGGAGGTCCCCGCCGTTTGGGCCTCCTCCATCTCTCTCCCCTGCGTCCGCCACTGCTTGGTGCCACCACCTGAATAAGGGTGATATTCCTTTTTATTGAGAAATTTTCCCCAGGCTTTTTCCACAAAGGCTGAGACTGATCAGACTTTTCAAGTAAAAATTAGCCTTTTTGAAAATGACCCACCATTCGGGGGTATTCTGCGAGAATACCTGGATTCTGACAATGATATGAAAGTACTATAATGCTATATATTGTTGTGCATTATCAGTTACTACAACTTGCTGAGCTTCAAGGGTAAATAAGCATGGAAGTGCTAGGAACAAGTCTCATGATTTCGCCTTAGCGTTCCCACCTTTTTCTTGTGCACATTTCCAATCCATGTTCTTCTGGATAATTGTTTCCGCGATTTGTTTCCGCGCCCTCCCTTTCGGCACCTAATGATTTCCTCGAAAGAATTGCGTGAAGTTTGATCGCACCTCCCCTTCTCTCTTGTCGCAGCTGGACGCATCTCTTTACCCGAGTAGAAAAGAAAGGAGGGGCATTCTTGTGTGATTTATTGGCTCAAAAGCACTCATAGAATGTTGGATCCCAGTGGGGTTAGTGCGCGGGCATGGATTGATGGAGCTCCAGAGTGCGACTGCGAACTAGTCTACCATTACTGACTGCTCTAACTCTGGCTAGGCCAGCATGAAATGCTGTTCTGTGTCATTCTCCTTTTCCTATTCTTTGTCTCCGTTTTTTTCAATGATCATTTTCGATGATGGATGAGCAAAAACAATAGGACTTCAGGCTCTGGTTTTCCTTTATGGTCCCGAAAGGCAACAGAATAATTTCAACATAATAGACATTCCCACCTCCAAGGTTGGTAGAAAAGTCTTGCACCAAATGTTACACTTTTTTTCGAACAATCATAACTTTATTGTCATGGATGGAACCTGGTCTGCCAATTTTTATAGCTGAAGAGTGGTAAAAAATTCTACCACATTCCTTACCAAAGAATTTCAATCTTAAACCAAGAAATTCTAGATCGAAAAAAAAATCTTGGTAAAAGACTTCAGGTACAATCTAACAGTATACACAAAAAACTGACTTGGAACCCTATTTGCTCAACATCTATAGTAGTGTACACAAGGTTGCCAGTTTTTCAGCTTTTGAAATAAAGAATAATAGTGCAGGGCTCAAAACGGGTTCCTTGGCCACCTGGGATTTCCTATTAAAACGTTTGAGTTCAGATGAGATTGGATTATCCAGGAAGAGGTGACAAATTTCTAGTAGAGTACGAAAAGCTTTTGAATATCCATAAAAATCTGGTCGATATTGAAAATTGGTGTGAATATTAAAGAAGGTAAAAGATGGTGGTAACCTATTTACTACCTTGCATATATACTTCTTGTATTGTTCTCCTCTTTTGGCTTCTCTGGCTACTTGCAACAACTGGCTCCCGTATGCATCCTTGAGATTGCCCAGGGTAAATGCGTTGACGCCCGTGCTAGTAACGGGTGAAATTTCAAGGTTTTTGACATGTTTACCCTGGGTGATATTAACGATGCATGCGGCCCCAGGCCCACATTAGATCAATTCTGGAAGCTTCCCGGACTATCAGCTGTTAGTGCTGTAGCATTATCACCATGTGCTACGCGCTCAGGAAACGCTCATCAGCTCAATTTCTCTCTCAGAAGCGCCTTTTCTTGATTGTCTTTTTCTCTCGAATTTGAAGCTTCTTCCCAGAAAGTTCCCGAAACGTTCGCTCGTTGATTCAGGATGCACTCAGTTCATGTGACTGTCATGTCTATTCGTCTTTGCACGTAATGCAGTTCAAGTGGAGACCAGCGGGGAACATTTTGCACGTTCTCCCACTTATCGCTCCTGGTTTTCCTTAGTTTTCGAGCTTTTGCTCAGTAGCTTTCAATCCCTTTAGCTTGACCCTTCGTTTTCTGGGTTACAAAAAGAGACGCGTAGAAGCCTTAGCGATATCCTTCCTCTATATTCGTGGTGGTTTCTGTGCCTGGATGCATTATTTGAACCATTTAGGGTAAGCGTTGGTGTTGATGCCCACATTAATGATAGGTGAACACATTATTCTGGGTAATCTCAGTGGTGCATGCAACCTCTGGACAAAAATTCCGCATGAGCAATGCCTTTTTCAAAATTTTGCCTGGTTTCGTGCGAATTTTCGACCGATTTTAGTGCTTCTAACCTGATTCCTAGGCGCATTTTCCCTGGATTCTTGGTGTCCGCTGCTTCATTTCTCTTTCCTCTGCAGAGGACTCATGGGGAATCATCGTCGGCGCTGCTTTTTTCACGTTGTTTTCTTCTGGAACCTCTTATGGATCCTTCTACTTAGAGCCTGCGAATCGGTCCTTTACTTTTGTGCCTTTTGCTGCCACTAACAAAAAATCGGAAAAAAGAAAGGTTTAACTGGATAAAATCAAATAGAAGCAAAAACACGTATTGAACGACTAATTACGCTGAAAAATAAAATAAAATAAATAAAATCGGCAAGTAAACTAAGTTATGAGGTATTTGGCTGGCTTATGACTATGAACATTTACTATGGGAAACATGCAAAACTCCAGAAAATTTTCAATGGAAGAAATTCCAATTTCGGCGCTACTCCCCTTCAGCGGACCCAGAACTTCAAAAAAAAATCGTTTCTGCTGAAATTTAGCATAGTTAGGGGACAGTGGCTGATGCAGAGCGGGGCGTCCCCTTCCCTTCCCGAAGAATGAGTACCCTAATTTTTGAAACTACTTTTAGAAAAATAAAAACTGTATTAGTACATTTTGAATTGTTTATTTTTTATCGTTATTTTTATGGCAATTGTTATCAATTATTCAGTATTATGAATAATATTTTTATTATTTTCATCTTCCAACATTGTCCCGAAAGTGGCAGAGATCCCCATTTCCCCCCTACTTTCTGCGTCCACAATTGGTAAAGGGCTCTCTTAGGAGCATGACATGGATTTTGTATCCATTTCGTACCATGACCCCGTCTCAGTAGTCATACAGTAGTATAGTTTCCATCGGAACCAATGTAGATCTTAACGATTTCTTGCAACCGCAGGTAAATTTAATTAGGCGATCAGTTCCAGTGAGTTTTTGCATGCGAAGAGGCCAAATGTGGTCGTATTGATAGGCAGGAGTACGACCTAAGGAGATCCACAATTTATTAGCCACGGCTCAGCTGTGCACTCACTTCTTCGGACTGCAGTCGGCAATCACGAGTTGTCGACCCGTGTGAATGACATCACTTCGGGTTTTCGCTCGTTTGCTCCGCCGCCGCCGCCGCGCCGCACTCTGTTTTTCGTCTGCCATTTCGTGCTCTAGATGGATGTCGCTCATTTTAATGGCCTGGAACTGGCTGCTGCCCCGTTCCACTCCACTCCAACGAGCTATCATAGTAGATGATTTATTAGTGCACGTTCACCACTCCATTTGATCTAATCGCGTCTGAGTCGCTGTTTGTGCTGTTTCTGCCGTTGTTTCTCCGCGAACTTGCCCGCCGCGAGCACGGTGCTGATCCACAGCTTTGCAGGAATTGCTTATCAAACAACGCTATGGATTGGCTTCGAGGACGTATGTTTTTTGGAGGAGGTTCATCGAACGCATCGTCTGCAGATGACGAGGAACGGCGTCTCGTCGAGCAACCTTCCACCTCCTCCACAAGGGTGAATCTTTTCTCGGTTTTACTCTGGATTTTGTTTTCATATACCCTCAGTCTGTTGTCCTTCACAGTTTCCTTACCCGTATAATTCAACATCTGCCGCATTTTGCCTCATTTCATGAATTTCGCTTAGGTGTAATGAGTAGATTCGGTATTCTTGGAAAATTTCCTTGACTCTCTGTGAGAAAGTACCAACTTCCTTCCAGGAAAAAATAGGTTTCACTATTTCCTCTCTTCTTGGGGCGTATATCATCGTGAGGAGGAATGTGGCTTTACTAAGCTGCTGTGATTGGTACATTGATTGAATGCGCCAATCACAACTGCCTGGTAACACCCCATTTTCCCTCATGATGATAGACACCCCTCTTCTTGCTTTATGCCGTGGAAATCCGGAAATAGTCAAAAAAGATAGACGAATCGCGTGTGCGGCTTCATAGCGTCGCGGCTCCATAGCGTCGCGGCTCCAAAATCGTGGCGGGACCGACTCGACACTCTCGCTTGGAGCACGTTCTCTCCGTATCCCTCGGCCAGGTCCCGCCGCGATTCTGCAATTACGGAATTCGCCTAATTTATCGAAAAAAACTGTAGGTAGGTGGGTTCCAGTTATTTGGACCCCCTGACTGCGCTGCATCATCTGCGTGTTTGCACTCTGATGGTCTGCACAACTGCTCGTTCCATTTATATCACCTCGATCGATATTTAGGTGCGGCGCGTGCGAGCGGGTCTAGAGTTCTGGAATCATCTATTGTTCTCTCTCTCTCCTCTTTGCGAAAATTTTCTTGATTTCTCGAGCGTTTAGAAAATTTATTATGGCCAAAGGTTTGAAAATGAATCAGTGCCTAAGCAGCTGGGACTTTTACATGAAATAGAATTCACCTAAGGTCCTGGATACCTATTTTCTTACTGCTTTGAAGACACAACTGTTCTAGGTACTTAATATACTTCTAAGAGCTCTTATTCCTCCAAAATTGGTACTTGACAGTAGTATTATTAATTAATAAATACACCATTTTATCTGTTTGCCTCCGATATTATGTTTTTCATATAAAAGTCATATATAAATAAGTAAGTTCTGTCTCTGCCGACATGGGAGAATTTATCCGATTTCCTGATTCATGCGGCAGGCTGTGTTGTTGTTGTTCGCTCCTCATTCATTACTTTGAGAGCCGTAATGTGAGGAAAATATCATTCTTTCCCTCCCCCTCCTCCCCCATAATGAGGTCTTGTTCTTTTCCTCCCACAGCATGACGTAGACGATTTCCTTGCGGCGTTCTTGATTTGTGTTGTTTTCCGCTTGGTCATCAGCATGAGGTTTCTCAGATGTTTGTTTGTTCCCTCTTCCTATGCCGTTGCTATGCGCTGGCGAACATTCGTTTCCTGGATCATCAACTGGAACGCGTGACTTCCTTGTGCTTCCAGTTGGGATTATTTGGCTAGTCTTCTTCTGATGAGATCCTCCGTCTGGATGTCGCGTTCGTGGGTCTGCCCTTCGTTGAGAGGGCGGTCGGCGTCGAAACGAACGTCGGATGCGGCGAAGAACGAGTGTTTTCATGAATTGCGAACGTCGGCGTTCGCTTTTCGAACTCTGATTCGATAAGTGGGATTCGACTCGACGGCGCGCCGCACATTAGCGAATTCTGCGAGTGGCATTGGTAGGGCACGAAGGACGTGGTTGTTCTTCCTTAGTTTCGTGGTTTTCGTGCACGTCGCCAACAACATGTTCCATTGTGTTCTTTTTTTTTTCTTTTGGTAATAGTAGCTGGAAATGTCACTTGGGGCTTTTTTTTTGGAGATAAGGGAGCCGTCGGGCGGGGGGGGCGACTCTCTCCAGTAAGCTGTGGACATATTTCTGGAGCACACTTCAAAACTCACATTATTTGGAAATCTCGAGCAGGGATGGAATGTATGACAGTGCTTCTAACCTGTAATGGACAGGCTCTTCGCGTTATCCCATACGAACCCTGATTCATTTGTACCCCTCTTAAGCAGTGGAAGCAGTGGTTTTGGCATTGATGTGGGAACTTTCTGTTTCCCGTCCTCTGATCTGCTCCTGTTCTTCCGTACTACGTGGTTTTCAATTTCTCCTTGCCTGTCCGGTTTCGAAGCTCCTTTGAATAGTTTCATTTAAATTTCTAGATTCAAGGTCGTGCAGACATATAGACAGACATACATACATATGTGACATGCAGACATTCATATGTGTACCATTATTTTTGGCAAAAAATAGAGAGAGACTCTGTTTTAGCTGTTAGATTCTGGGCCTTTAGAACATTTCCAGAGTTCCTCTCCACTCGTCTCCTCTGGTCTTAGCTCTCTGTACTTACTAATCTATCGTTTTTCTAATGACTGAATGTAATTTGCGGAAGAGGAAACTATAAAACTCAATTGTTCTATTGTCATAAGAATAATAGCCGCAAATGTCACTCATGTGGCAAAGATGTTTAAAAGAATTGTTTCCAAGTATGTATCAGTNCTATCTCGTTAGATGATAAGTCAATGACATAGTTACCTAAAACAGTAAGAAGTATATATCCACTGGTGTTAAGTGCCCGTCCTCAACTCCATTTTTTCCTTTTTTTTCGACCTTTTTGGAAACACATAAAAACAGAGGATTACGCAACATTTTTTTTGGCTGCAGCTGTCGAATGCATCATTGGAAATTTGGGTAATCTCATATCTATGGGTAGAAAGCTGCATCAAGTATAGGGTTATGGGTTAGCATTCGGATGGGTGTCAGGTAAAGGGTAACCTTGGGTACGTTGAACATGTTAACCATGAGCAATCTCACTGATGCATCCGGGCCTAGAACTTCTGGCAAGTGTACATGTGATTCAATTTGCAATTGTTGAAATTTAACAGAAGCTAATTCGTGGCGAAAATGACGAAAATTATCTTATGGAGCTAGAAAAGCCATAGACATCTAATAAAAATAAGCCGTGATAATGAAGCGAAGCAAGTATATTTATGTAAATAGAAAAGAAATACGCGACGATAAGATAATGCAATATTCTTCAGTACCTTCAGCCCAGGTGCCAGGTTTATAGGAATGATTGAAGGCCATGCACCTTGTCCCTCCCTGGTCCTCTCCAGGCACCAATTTCGTCGAGGAAATCTGAGTGGCACTGCAACAGTTTATATTTGGAAACCATGTGGAGTTCTTCTTTACCTTTTCAATGTTTTATTTAAGTTAACAGTCAGGAGAACAGAGTACCATTCTTTAAAAAAATAGTAAAACTATCCCTGGTAATAAAATAGGTTCAAACTCTCACTATGGAAAGGAAAAACTGCAAATTTTTGCATCATTTATTCATTTTATCAACATAAAATTGCACATAAAAACCTTAAAAAATTTAGTACACAACTACAAGGAGTACTCAAAGCTAATACAGTTCTGGATTGTATGGTCCTAATTTGGTACCACCCAGATCTTTACTTGAGAAAGTGACTTTCTGATTTTATCTAAAAATCACCCAACCTTACAACCAAGTCATGTCTTACCTCATTTTATTATTATTATTATTTTGCCGCTACACCTGCAAAAGAGCTGCTTTACCATTAATCGACATTTTTCACTTTTTGCCAGATGTTTGTGATGTTCGGCACACCTTCACGAAGTATCAAATGAATAAATAAATAATATGGGGGAATTTTATCGTCCATTCTAACTCTTGCACGCATTTTGTGCAACAAGATTCGTTTTTTTTTTGTGACGAGTTCACAACCTCACCAAGTTCCTATTTATTTAGTGAAAAGTTGACATTGCGGACCAATTTGATGTAATAAAATTAATTAATTAAATCAGAGATAGCTTGACAAATTCTCTCAGTTGAACCGTTGAAAAAGAAAACGCTTTCCATGCTGAATAGCATTTCTTGCTTCAGTCTTCCACCCCATATGCTTTAATTTTGAGTTCGTTTCCTTCCTGTTTGCTTTCTTTCTGAGAGCGATTTTAATTTATGCGCAATTCGACATTAATTCGACTATTTAGGGCTCTGATAAATGAACCAAACTATTCGCATATGAGTTCTCCTGGAACAGAGGCAAGAAGAGGGAAGGGATGAAAGAACTGGCAAGGCACTACCTCGTTTCTTCGCTTTATCCAATCCAAACACTAGCTCCAGACTGCGGCTGAGTCTTTGTTTGCTAACGAAGCTCCTTATTTGCTCGCGGTTCTCATGCTCTCCAAACGTCTGCTTCCTCATTCCAAAATTGGACATTTCCCATTCACCAATGCCAGATATTATTTTGGGTTCACGGATGGACGAAGCCAAGGATGGGATTCCATTCAATCGATAAATATGCATTCACTTGACAGAGTGCTAATTGAGTTCAGGGCTGAGTAGGAGCAGATTAATTAAGTCAATCTGATTGATGAACTTGGAAGTTGGTGGTTTGAACTTGTGGGCATTGAAAAAGGAGAAGCGTATAGTGCTTTTCTCTTAAATGGTTTTTCGAGCTCACTTTGATTTCTGGCGGTCTTCATCTTTTGTCCTAGAAGACGGAAAAACCGCCCAAACGACACCTAGGGCGATTATTTGATGGGCTGATAACGGAAATCCTGTTCACTCTTTGCCTTTACCCATACCACGTTGACTTCCTGGAATCTTCGGATATATCGAGCGGAAGCCAGCAATCCGACTATTCATCTCGTGCCAGGGTTGTCCTGTAGATTCTGCCCGCTTGAGGGGTACGAAGATCACCATGTGCCGCATGTATAATGGAGATTACCATGAGTAAACGTGTCAACGCCACACAAATTTACCCATGGTTAGCACGGGCCTCGTCGCGTTTACCCTAGGTAATCTCTTTGATGCATCCAGTCCCTCATCTTTTTTAACACATTGCGGACAACGTGATGCACATGGTGCATCACGCGAAATATGCTTTTCATGTCCAAAAAGCGTTCCCCGGTGGTCACGTGGTGCAAATGGTGAATTATCAGAAAAATGCCCTCTGGCCATCCGCACTCGCCATCAATGTGTTAAGGACTTCATGACTCCCTTGCCTTAGACAGAGTTTGAGTTGAGTTTTTTCTGGATTTTCAAAGGATTTTCGTCGCGATAGTGACTGCATAGTGCCAGATTTTCTATTGTTTTGAATATTTGAACTTAAAGGAAATTCGGACCCAATTTGACTTCTCAACCTCTTGAACTGGCATTTTCTACTATTACTTCTTATTTCAGCAGGTTTTCTTCACTATTCGGTAGGACTCCGTTTCCTACTCCATGAATTACTGAAAGGGACTGATTGGAAGATTTTTTGTTATTGCTCAGTTAAGCTCCGAGCTTCAAATGTGGAAAAGGTATTACGTTCATTCGTTCTTTACGTGGTGTGAAGCACCTCGAGAGCATTTTAATGAATGAGTAAATGATAAATAGCCGTGATTTCCCCTGAACCCCCATCTAGCCATCCGCCGCCTCCTCGTTCTCGCAGTCGGTCACCTTGCTCCATTTCCAGATGCACTTTTGTTTATGGACTGGCGTTATCTCGTTGCCCTGCTGATAACCGAGCGAGCCAGTAAGCGGATTGACGTGCGAGCGAGGAAATCGCTGCCGGCAGTCAGCCCCGTCTCGAAGTGGGCTATTGTGGCTGCTTCGCTGTGCTTTTCTACTCCCCCACTCGGAATCCTCTCTGCCGCTGCGTGCTCTGTGATTTCCTGCGATTCTTTGTCTTTTTCTCGTTTTTAGCCGCCAAAACAATTACTGAAGTATGTGCTGCCACGGTAAACAATGACCAAATTAGTTGTTGCCTGTCAATTTCTGGCTATTTTCACTGCTGTGGCTTAATCCAACACACGCTTCCTGTGTCTTAACATTCTAGAATTTTTCGGAATTCATTGAATGGAAAACTTCTCTCCATTGCACTATGGAAATGCTTTTCCACCCTCTATAATGCCGTCAAATTTTCTCGGAACACAGGAAACCATCCGTTTGACGAGGAGCATTGTAATACAGCCATATGTTGTTCTGAGAATAGGTTTGCTCTCGCTTCCAGAAAAGAAATCGAGTGTGTATAGCCTGGTTATTTTTCTCTAATTCTTCTTAGTGGTCAACTTTGGGAAAGAAACCGAAATTTGATCTCCATCTGCTCGACTTCCGCGGATTCTGAAACAAATAATTGGATGGAAAATATCGAACAGAATCGCTGGAGTCAATGAGTACATTTTTGGGATGTTCGATCTCCATTTTAACTTATCTATTTGCTCATAGGGTTATGGCACGCCTTTTATCATGGAAAATTTGTAAATAAATAAAGTGATGACTAATGTGGCATTTCTTTGGCGAGGTTGTCGTATTTTTCCATCGAACCCCTGTTTCCTCCATCAGTTTCTGAACAAAATCCCTAAAAACCTATGTGGATTTTGCTCTCTTTTCCTCATCTGAATCTCATACCATGTTCTTGACTATGCCAAGCCTACATGGATCATTTCCCTGTAGCGGGATTCGTGAACATTCCCGGAAAGGTTCTATGCGCCCCACTCAGTTGAAATGGACGAATTCTCAAAGCAAAAATTGAAATATCCGGTCAATCTTGCCATTAAATGATTTCGCCGATTGAGGCAAATCGCTTGGACGGAATATACTCTTTTCATCCAGAAATCTCCTCTGACTTGAAAGAGCGAGAATCTTGCAGTGTATCCGTAAAAGTTCATGAATACGGGCACAGGACTCCCCTACATATTCTTGCACACCAGCGCATAGGACAGGACTTTAATGGCTGCACGAAATTTTTCTTTTTTTTTCTGATTTTTTTCCAACATCGAACGCCTACACATCTTCACTATGAAAGCGAAATCCGTGACGTAAGTCGAACGTGTCATAATGGGATACAATAATTGATGCAGTCGATGTCGCTAATGATTGTCGTAGTTGCACTTTCTATTTGCAACTGACTCGCCAGTTTTATTCGAAGAGTTTGCTGCTGCATGGATGCGGGGATGACCTTGACTTTGGTGAATCATGAGCTAGCGGTTTCATGGCAAGCTTTGCAGTGGTGGGATTAACGGATATTCTCTGGGACGCCCTACAAACGCTATGACCTTCTATGAGAAGGTAGTACTCCGCTCCTATGCCTGGATGCAGCAATGAGATTACCCAGAGTGAACGTGTTCACGTCCATGCTAGCGATGGGTACACCTGTGTGGTGTTAACACATTTACTCCGGGTAATCTTCATGATGCATGCGGCCTCTGGTTGAGGTCTGTAGCGTCCACAAATTTCGACAGCTGGAAACATGCATTTTTCCGGATCTTTTGGGATGATGGTGGAAGTGAGTTCCCTTGCAGGTTTTGAACTTCTCGATTGTCCAAACTGGACGAGTTTCCCAAACAAAACTCTGTAGATTTCATTCTCTAACTACTAATTGTAATTGCTGCTAAGACCGTTCCCTTCCTTTTTGTGGATTCTCTTTCTAGAATCCTGAAAGTTCACGGAAACGCTCATAAATTCCGCTTCCTCATATTTTTAAGTGTTCCAGTCCTAAGAAAAGGAGAGCTGTCGCCGACTTTGGGTGTTGTTAACCCGAAATTTTCAATGACTTTTGGAAGACGCTGGGAGGAGTGCGGCAGGAAAACACATATGTAGGAGGAATTTACCAGGAAATGGAAGAGGAATTCACACAGGATTCATGTGGAAGACGCAAGATTTACTATGTTGTTCACAGTTTCCGTGAAGGATCTGAAGAAATTAAATTTATTTATTGCGAGTGACAAAAATATCAAAAATCAATTGATGCATTCATTTTCAGGATTCACTGTTAGTGAGGCATTTAATTAAATTATTAGGAACCCTTCGGAATAGCTCTGCAGAACATGATGTTTGAAGCAATTCCGCCAGCTCTTTTAAATTGCATGCATTAGACGAATTTCAATGTTCTTGCTCGAGAAACGCCTGCATAGAATCGCCAGACAACTGCGTATCCATCATGCCATTGCGCCTGAGCCTTTTCGAAAGCAGCACTGACACCTTCACTGTTCCGCTGCTTTTTAGACGAGTTCGACTTGCGTTTCCTGGATTCCTTGGCTTTCTTGAGCGGTTTACACCCACATCACTAACGTTATCGCTGAAGACTGATGTCTTGCAATAGAAGTGCGCACCTCCGCGGCATACTTTTGGGGATTTTAAGTGCAGTGTCGTTTCGAAAATCGTCTAGGAATCTTTCATTTTTTTCGAGGGAGCGCTGCATCCGGAACAGACTCCCAGCGTCATTGCTATACAGAAATTACACCCTATTATATCCTGGGGGCGGAGTTTATCTAGCTTTGTCATTTATGATATTTTCCTTATCGAAGTCTCATCTAAAGCCATTTTAGGGTGTGCGTGCCTTCCCACAGAATTTTGATTGAATTTGATTCTTATTTGAGCTCTGCTTAGTGTTTTGCTTTGTTTTCTCCTTTATTTCAACTCACTACGTGCATCTGAAGACACTTCTACTTGCGATAAACGGAGTCTTCATGACATTTCCTCATGACAGTGATAGCTCTTTTGAGAGGGTTATCAGCTCCAGGTCGACGCAAACCCTGTGCAGACGTGACTCCTGCCTCGAAACGAGGCTTTTATTTTGAATATTAACACTGGAGATGACGACATTGCTGAGCTGGAGCCGGATAAATCGTTGAAATTACCCATGATAACCGTATCAGCTTATCCAAATTTACCATTTACTCATACATGACGTTGGCTTCGGTCTGGATGCATAATTACCCAGGGTAAGCGTGTTAACTACGGGTAAATTTGTGTGATGTCAGCGGGTTTACCCTAGGTAAGCTCAATCATGCAATTACCCCAGGATGCATAATCGAGGTCACTGGGATTACCCAGTGAGAACGGGTTGTCTCCTTTGTTAATGACAGGCAGTGAATCTTGAAATTAAAATAAATTTATTTATTTGTTGCTTATTTATTTATTCATTTAATTATTTATTTATTATACACAGTGCCGAGACACAATGTTGCCCCTCCACGTGAAGGTAATAAAATAGAGAGGGCTTTTATATTTTTATTAGAAAAATTCGGACTGATATTTCTAATGCAGACTAACCAAGGCCTTCGCAAATCTTGGACCACTTTTGGAAGAAAAATTTGAAAAATAAATTTGAGTAAATTTGGGGGTGCCAATAAATTTACCCTAGTCAATCATGCATGCGGCCTACTTACCCACTTACTATCCATGGGTAATCATGCCTATGCCTATGAGATAGCTCACCCTTCGGGAGGCGGCACTGAGGAACCCGCGCCTGTACCGCCAGCCGTAATTAGTGGGTGCGACGGCCAGTAATTGACAGTTCATGAGCTGCGCTGTTGTTGGCAGCCCTCCAGGGGGTTGCGCTGCGTGCGTCCTCAGCCCCGCCCACCTCATAGGTTTCGCGCGCGGCGATCGCAACGCAACAACGCGACGAAAGCTAAAAGGAAGGTTCAGAACAGGGACAAGCATTACAGAGCTAGTTTTTGAAGCTTTCTGCAACGGTTTATTAAGAGGACCAGAAATTATTGTTTCAGGAAGCTCGTTCGAATTTCATCTTGAAATTTGAAGAATTTAAATTTGAAAAGAGGTTCTGCGAAATTATGATAGAGGTTGAAACCAGCAGGATTACGTCTAGTTTCGAATTGAATTCTCTTGAAGAAATATAATCATTATCATTATATAATCATTATATATAATCATTATCATCATCATCATTCAAAACCTGTTATCCACAAGATATTAGTGGAGCACGAAAATGTTTTGAAAACTGCAATGAAACTATTGGGAGAAAATATTTGGTTTTATTTCATCTTCACATCTTGCACATATTCACTTGTACTTTCTTCAACAGTATTCGAATTCAGACCATATCGGTTTTCACCGTTTCACAGGTTCTTTTGGGGTTGAAATTCTGGGAAATTTGGCATAGAACTATGATATAAAATATTAATAAAATTAGAATATAAAATCAAAAAATGTCAATAAAAAAAAAAATAAAAGAAGAAGTGCACATTTTACTTTAAAAAATACATTACACTGTTTACTTAAGTTCCAAAACTTAGGAGGCACTCCATTTGTTTTAAAACAAATCCCCGATTTCTAAATTTTGAAAAAAAAATTGTCAGCATGCACAATAACCACCTCTTCTAACGGATAAATTTCGATTTCATTCATTTTTCTCCAAATATTGGCAATTCATCGCGCAGCACTTTCCTTATTTACCAAAAAATCAATGGGGTTGGAGGTCATTAACGACGGCGTTGCAATGACATCGTATCCTCCAGACACACCTCCAGGCACTGAGGATGTCTTCCGGACATTTCTGACACTCTCGCAGGCATAGGACGCCAAAACCAAGTCATCAACAGGCTAAAGAATGTTCACATGCATGACAGATAACAGTTTCATTCTAAATAGGAAAATTTCAACTTTGCAAATGATTCCGACTCTCGGTAGTACTAATGACGAAGTTTACTGGTGTAAATGATAATAATTCATCAGCAAGTTTTGAGGGCAATTTTTAATTGGCAAATTAATTTGTGCTCAATAGTAAGCTCCAGTTCAATGCGTTTCACTGTTTTACATACACTGCCTTCCCACATTTCAATAATTGAAAGGTCTTCTGTTCGTAAAAAGCGAGCCGACGGCATGCTCTGTGAGTACTTCTGAAAGTTAGCAATAATTCCCAGTTTTCTTGATAAATAATTGCAAAGAGCTTTAAAAACTAGTTATGTAATGCTTTTCCCCACTTTGTAGCTCCCTTCCCCTACGACTTTCGCTTCCATTTGTCCATTTTCAGCTTTGGTCGCTTTGTCGCGTTGCGATTGCCGCGCGCGAAACCTATGAGGTGGGCGGGGCCGAGGACGCACGCAGCGCAAGCCCCTGGAGGGCTGCCAACAACAGCGCAGCGCATGAACTGTCAATTACTAGCCGCCGCACCCACTAATTACGGCTGGCGGTACAGGCGCGGGTTCCTCAATGCATTAAACCTCTTGCACAGCAACGACTTTACGAGTATGACTGATGATTGTCGGTACCGTCCTTATGTTCGCGTTTACTGAAGAAATGGGCCAATCGAAACGACGTAAAACTGCGTCTCATGACGCGCTCTAGGCAGAATTCTCGCTCCATTTTCTCTGACCACCTGATGATATGCGTGTACAACTGTTCCATTGTTCAGTCATGTGGATTTTAGTGCGTGTGGAAAAAAGAACGCCTGAATAGGCAGCAGCAATAGGCGGGTCAGATGTGCACTATTTCACAACGACATAACACTGAAATACATCCGCGAACCATACTATCAGTCCTCGTCATAAGGTGCGTTTTTACCTCGTACCTCCGGTAGACGCTGAGCTGGGATGCATGCATCGTTGATCATTGATACTATCTAACGTAGACGTATTTGCACCACAAAAGTTTACTCATTGTTAGCATGGGTGTCATTACATTTACCTGGGGTAATCTCAATGAGGCCTCAAGACCCAGAAACGTTTGCACGACAACCGGCTGCCGTCGTCGGGCGCGTTCTGCCATTCCGTTGCTGCTGTTTGTTCGAGATATGAAATGGAGATAACGCACGATCGGCAAATTAACGCTGCTTATTTTCCTCATTCTCCCCCCCCCCCTCCTCCACCTCCGCTTTCTTCAGACTGATCTACTAGGAGCGTCGACCACAACAGAATTGTCTACTAGTCTCCTCTGCAATTTTTTCTATCTTCTTACTTTGACTGAGGTCAATAACTTACTATGGAACTCATTAATATTGGAATGCAGTTTTTTTTTTTTTTGGGGGGGGGGATGGTGGTGGGTTGACTGAGCTGACTTGTTCCTATGTCGTACTCCACTGATTTTATTCACTATTCCTCATTACTTAATTTCGTTATTTTCCTTTGGTCACCTACTTTTAGTCGCTCAAATGAAGCGCTAATGATTTCATATGTAGCTTTATTTTTTATATTCCGTCATCCAGACCTACGCCTTTGCAATGGATCCTATCCTTTTCTTCCACATCTTCCGTCTTTGACCACCTCAAACTTCCAAGGAACTTGACTCAACTCCTTGGCCATCCTCCTATTTTTCATCTTTTTCTTTCCATACTTTTTCAGAACTGGCTATGGAAAATTCACTGCCCACTCGATTTCCACTTATATGCTTGTTAACGGATATTGGCCGATTTTTACCAGTCCCATTTGTACACCTTCTGTAACAAATTTACGTGAAATTAAAAAAGTGAAGAAGATCGAAGTTAAGCCCCTGCTTTTGAAATTCCCTTAGTCTGTTTGGTCTTTGTAAAATTTCCTACATTTAGGTTTTATTGTTTCCTACCGCGAGCGTCTTCTTGTTTTCTGTAATACTGAGCCCAGTGACTCTTTTATGTAGATAAATATTTCCCCCTATGGGATTACGGCCGTTGCGCTTAACTGGATTCCAGGAAAAATCGTCTGCAAACTTTTTTGTAATCGCTTATTGTGCCTTTAAATACATACGTACATTCCGTAAAACCACAAATGCTGGGGAAAATTCACCATTCTGGGGAAATTTACTTTGCTGAAGCCCAAGAGAGAGGTAAAATCCAGTTTTTTTTTTTTACGTCCCAAACAACATCTTCATAGTTTGTTTGGCAAAGAGACTGTTTGCGTGGCATTACCTTTGCTATGGAAGGCTGAGCACACGGAAGTGGTGCCGCATACATGACAGAGATTACCCAGGGTAAGCGTATTAACACTTTTCGAGTTAACTCACCGTCAGTACGTTTACTCTGGGTAATCTCAATTATGCATCCGGGCGATGGAGCCGTCCATCCCTCCAGCTCTATGAGTGCGTATCGCGCTGGTAACGACGACGAATTCGTTTACTATCTAAAAATTACGTTCCTACCTCGTAATACATAGTAAAACCTCTTCGTATTTCTCTTTTTTTACAATAATTCTGTTTGAAGGGTCGATTTGTGACATGGTGATGATTCACAACCAAAAATTCTGAAAAAAAAATTGAAATTTTGAGGAGAAATCGGAAAAATTACACATTTCACCGTTAAGCTGGAGGAGATTTGTTGACGGGGAAGGAACTGGTCACGAATTCACCTCTATACTAATCATTTAAAAGGGCCAGAGAAGATTCTGTTTCTGCTTTAGTCACCTGGCACAGGTAGGCGTCTCCTCTGAGAAATGCCTGACATTCTCCGGCCAGCGCCTCCTGCAATATGTTCCGTCGGCATCCGACATTCCTCTATCGATTATCTATTGGTATGCGAAGTGCTGACGGGTAAACAACAATCAGCTGTGCTGCTCTTCCTACGTTCGCAGCTGCGTGTTTGCGTTTTTTTATACCGGCAGAGGTCGCATCTGGTTAGATTTCTCCTTGTCTTTAGAAAAATATTCGGCTCTGAAGCGGTACTTACAGCTAGTTCACTGCTGCTTCACGTTCATGCCACTCTTTACCACTTATTCTTCGGATATGTTCCCTCTTTTGGATTTTTCTCCCAGCTTTTATTGGGCGGTAAAGTGTAATATTCATGTTTCCGTGTAATTTTGGTTTTTCCTAGTCTATACATAGTTATGGGCTTTCTTTTGCGATCGAAATCAAAGTCTTAAATTTTATTTCACATGGTGAATTCTTTACAACCCCGCGGTCCGTCCTACATTACATTACATTACATTACATTACACTTATTACGCTGTTTAAGACAAGCGTTAAAAACAATAGTTGTCATTGAACTGTGAGTAGAAGACAGTATTAATCAGTACATGTCAAAATTAATCACTATTTCATACAATGTTACCATTTCAATTTGAAACTGCACCATTACTTCCTCAAAAAGTAGTTGTTCTAGTGAAAGCAAATTTTCTGAAGGCTGCAAGAGAGTTTGAAGGGGGTGCACTTTTGCTCAGAGGCGTAAAAAAGGCTTACCGTAACTGAGGCGTGAAATAAAATGCATGCTCGGGTACAGTTGCACCATGAGCGACTGACGCAACGGTACGGTGCTTATGGGTATGATTTTTTTGTAGTATTTTAAACACTGTTAGGAACTTTGCCGGCTATGAACTCTGTCAAAAATGAGCACTCCGTCATGAATCAGTCAAATTTAATATTTACATATAGTCTGTTTCACCAATCTTGCCACTTGGCAGATTTCCAAAATGAGGTAAGTCTCACCTGTTGTTATAGGCGAGACATGTTTTGGCACGCTTCCAGTTACTGATGGAGCTCAATTTCCAAGATTTGACGCGAGACAAAATGCACCTTGTGCAGCTACACGCAAAACATTGAATTGCTCTAATTTTTGGAGCTGACAGTACTTACAGTACTTTTCCGTCGAGTTAAGGGCATATGGTGTAATTGCATCCCTGTATGTACCTTGTTTTACGCCTCAATTACCCGTGGATGGCCTTGGTTGTGTAGGTTTAGCTTAGATATAATTCTCGAAACAACAAAAGCGGCTATTTATGGAAGAGAACCTGGGAAGAGGAGGAGATGCTGAACTCATATTTTCAGTATTTTTTCCATTGAGTCAAAGGCTCAAGGTATAATTGCATGCTAAATTGTAGTTCTTTAATATATTATTAATTTCTACTATTTAAAATGTATGTTTGATTGTAATTGTAATTTTCCCCGAATACAGCATTCTAAAACCCCTCAAAGCATGAATTTCCCCAAAACTTTTTCTGGGAGGTATATGTACATTTGGGACAAAATTGATGACGTTGAAACCACGTCGACAGACAGCCACCATAGTTCACTCATTCCAGAGCAGATTAGTGAGCCGACAAAACGCCCGACGATAAAATTGCCCATTTTATGACCTCGATTTGGTGTTTACCATCAGTTGTTTGAATTTCATGCATTATTCCGAAGAACATAGACTGCCTTCCTTTCCTAGAGAGAAAGTTCCCTGTCGATGTCAACTTTATCTCCAAGAAACGTATTGGTTTTGTTTTCTTTCTGCCCGATTTGGTATTGAATCTCGTTTCCTCCTGAACGTTTCTAAGACATCTGCTACTCTTTTGTTTTCTTGACAGCCTGGTGAGTGATAGTTTGCCACCACTCACTGACACTGGTTCCCACTCACTTTTTGTGTCGCTAACGAGCTACTCAAGTATTACGTCCTCAGCTCATTCAAGTGCTTTCACCCTCACGGCGTCTAACGTGCTCATTTACACTAATGACTTATTTATCAAGAGGTAAACTTCGTGGAATGTGGGTGGGGGGGGGGGGGGCGGGTGACTTCTTGCTGTGGAGCACGTTACGCAGAGGCGGTAACAATTATAGGGTGTTTGTGGATAGTGAAAATTTGGTATAACCAGTATGGGATGAGCACGCTTTTAAAAGAACGACTTACGCTGTTGTCATACTCTTCGTGAAGTATAGAAATTTCGGGCGCTACCGGCGCCACTGATTTTGGTACGTATCGATTGACGACGCGGCGTCCACGATCGATGTCACATATATGTACATTGAAATATTCAACGTTTCTAAATATATCCGAACTTTTGAGTAATCCGACAATAAATAATTTCCAAATATTTGAGATGTGAAAATTTCAAATGACCGCGTTTTTGAGACTTTTGAATTATTCGAATAATAATGTATTTTTTGAAAGTACTTACGAATGAACGAAGTATTCGAATATTATTAGGTTGTCCCATAAATAATGGCCGCTTTGAAGCTGACCTTCGTAAGGTGCATGAATTTAAAAATCGCGGAAACGAAGGAATGACAAGTTGGTTCTAGAATTTGAATGGCGCACGCATTGTGCTTTCTGATCGTTCAGGAATTGTCTGGCTAGCTCCTAAATTGGTGTGGTTATGAAGTCTCAAATATTCTTGGTTGCGGTCATTATTTTTGGGACAACCTAATAGAATTTTTAATTCCTTGAATGAATATGTAGTTCGAGTAACTGATTTTTTTACCGAAATCCGAATGAATGAACATTTCGATTGACTCTGATTATAGGAAGGTCGAATGAACGAATAAATATTCGTATATTCGGTCGTTAACAACAATATTTTTATGCGTGAAGTCTCCTAATTCTTATTACACGGCCCGAAATAGAATTATTAGAGGCATTTGAATACGGAAATTTGATCTCGAATAAATTGAGATTCAGGATTTCCCGAAAAGAACGGGGAGCCTGATGCTCATCTCTTTTTCAAATTTTCTGGAATTTTCTTGAAATCCTGGAATTAGAAACCGCTCTAATACGCTGGATTGCTGAAATTGACAGTGCCTTCTCGTGCATGGGGGATAAACTCCCTCTCGCTCTTTGATGTAATTTTCAAGATTGTAGGATTTGAGTTTACTAAAATAAGGCTAAAAATTTGTTAGCTTTACTAAGAGGAACTAAAATGCAAGTTCACATGCTGGCCACTTTGTTTTCACGCCTCGCCTAATAGCCTAATTATCACGTGTCGCTTCATAACGACACTGACTTTCGCGAAGTCCACTTCCTGATTCTGAATGCGCTCGCAGAAGTGCTCTTGTTGGCTGAGCCACTCCTTTTGTCACATTCAGCACTCTGAAAACCCGGAACGCTCATTGACGAAGTTCCTCATTCCCAAGTTGGGATCTAGGATATGTCGCTCTCAGGAGATCCATTGATCTATCGAACGAGTCGCTTTGCCGTCATCATTGCACCCGTTCTCGAGCCCTTGACGATCGCTTCTCGATCCTAGAGGGGTTTCTCTGGCGTTTTGGATAAATTAGCACTTTTCCTCTTTGATTTCCTTACGAATTCGCCAATTATTTGAAGCTATGTACGTTCCCCTTGTTTCCTTATCTCTCATTGAGCGGTTAAACACTCTCAAATTTGACAGTTACCGTTTCTAATGCTATTCTTAACGATATCTGATGTTTACTTTTACGGCTGAAGAAGTACAGCAGAACTTTTGTGCTTTCTCGTCACATGAGCGGTAATTAGTTCGTTCGCGGTTCTTGGGACATTGTGTGCTGTTCATTTCGGCGTCCATGTGAATCCTCGGGCATCTGGCTGGGTGTCAATGTTCTTGTCCTTCGACGACACCCCACTTCCTGTTTCTATCACATGTTTGACCCTTAATCACCTATTGATATTACACTCATGGTATCAGTGTTTGGGAAACTACTGCTTTGTTCTGTTTGGGTCTGGCTAAATAATAACTGATTTCACACAAACTTAGTTTCACACAAACTTACCCAGTCCTTCTCGAAAAGATAAACGGATTCCGTGACTGCAGAATCGCGGCGGGACCTAGACGGATGCGAAGAAACAATGCTCCAAATGAGAGCGTCTTATAGGTCCCGCCGCGATTCTGCAGCTGCGAGATTATGAAACCGCACGCGCAATGCATTTGTCTTTTCGACAGGAAGTGTATAAAGCGCTCAACTATCTTCCCATATTGAAACCGGTTCTAAGTATTAGCTTGTCTCAGAAATATATAAAGCGCTCAACTATCTTCCCATATTGAAACCGGTTCTAAGTATTAGCTTGTCTCAGAAATAAAGGCCGTTTGTACGCCATGGATCAAAAGATGCGTAGCTCAGCTCGCACTTGAGATATTCTTTTGAGAAAATCTATTATTATCAGCATTTCAAATGGATTTTCGATATATTCTAGACTTTATTTTTAAAAAAAGAGATCGAAGATTGTCCATCTAGCCATCCATATTGGTGAAGTTGTGGGCTAGTAAATCTGTACTACTTGGTTGCGGTCATTATTTTTGAGACAGCCTAATACATTATGGCTAGGAAAAGAAACTAGAAGGAAAATGGCTCAAAACTTCAATTTGCCAGTGGACGTCCTTCTGAAAAAAAAAAACTCGTACGCTCACACACCCTGAAAAAATAGTGGGTTAGGATTTTAAAAAATATTATAGTAGTAGGTTAACTAGCAGATCCACAAAAAATCTATTTGTTTTGAAACTTTGCTTAACAAGCTGCTGGTGCACGCATGCCATTTTTGCTCTTGGATTCGAGATCAAGGGTACCATGAGCCAGATGGGAAGGGTAGTGTGGTAGAGTGAGTAGCTAGTTGATCTACAATATTAAGCAGAAGTTCAAGGGTTCGAATTCCGGTGATAAGCGTTGTTTTGCATTTTTAAATCCTTCTTTCCATTTTTTTATTTCAATCCATGGCGGTTAGCCTCAAACACCTTACTTGTTAGAATCGATTAGATTTCGTTGACCTCTCCGGGATCAAATTCAGAAGAATATCCAGTTTGAGTGGTCTCCAGTTCCTCTGATCCGTCGTTAATGTGGAAGTGTGTGGGTGTAGCATTATTGGCGAATATTCCTTTGATTAGGTAATCGAACTGGTCACATGTCATGAGTGGTGAGTTTTATCCCCTGGCATTATCCTGAGCTCGATAGCACGGTGAAAAATCCCCATGTCCTCGGCGTTGATTCCGGTTTTCCACCTCCGCATGACGCAACCACTGGGGAAATTCGCCTAGTTACGTCAGCATTAACTGCTTCGGATGGAACTGTTGGCTATGCTAATTAGAAACAGCTTATTCTCTGGAAATACTAGAGGAAGTATGGAAGTAAGTTGTAATTTCCAATGGAGTACTTGTTTTTTTTTGCTTTGCCTATACGGCTGTAGTGCATTCTTCTTTTTTGTCTTCATCTGCACTTTGATATCTTCTTTCCGCTTCAGTCGCACTGAGGCATGCATGAATGAGTTTGCCCTGGATAAAGGTGTTAAGTCCCCACAAATTTACCATCGTTTACGTGGGCGCCAACACGTTAACCCTGGGTAATCTCAATGGTGTATCCAGACCCTGATGAAAGGTGGATTCCATGCTGTGAACTGAACTCATAGATCGCCACTATTCAGTCGATCTCCCCTGCAAGGCGGTTCGGACGAGCTGTCCTGCTTTTCACCCGCCCTGATCCGGCGTTCTCGCTTGACTTTTGCATGTCGAAACGCCTCGCAGTCGCGGGGCTGGTTCGGGCGTAACCCCGAGTCTCTTGCGCAACCGCCGCGCCTAGTTTTTCGACGAGGCTTCTCAAGGCTGGAACCCACTTGTGGTGTGGGAAGCAGCCAGCTTCCCCCTCTCCACCGGCTCTCCTTTACGCTTTCTTCCCGCCTCTCAGCTTCTTTCATCTGTGGAGTGAGTTCACTTCCACTTCTTCTTATTGGCTGTTCTTCTGGTGGTGTACTGCTTCTAATTGATCCTTGATGCGAATCCTTAATCGTGTCGGGTGCCGTCGTCGTCTGCTGCGAGAAGACGACTCGAACGCGTGTACTTTCCTCACCGCATCCACTTGATCGATCCTCGCCGCCGCCTTCCTGTAATGTAACGAACGACTACCTCGCAACCTACCTTGTCTCGTCGCTCTGTGAATTATTCGTGACGGTTCCACCCTGACCTTTTGGTCCCGCAGATGCGTATTCGTTAGAGATGTGCGTTGTAATGTAGCGATTTGACATTTACCGGCCGTTTTTCCTGGAACATAACGAATTGACGAATTAACAAAACTTGCAATTCTTCTTATTCTTACAACAATGTTAGTCGCAACTCGATTCTGTTGTCAATTCGATTAGAAGACACCTCTTCCCTTGCCCTTGCTGCTGCACATCCTCTCATTGCAATAAAATACTCTGGACATATAGCATCACTCCTGAGCAGCTCTCACATTAAGGCGATTAAACTTCCTTTTTTTCTTCCATTCGGTTGGTCCAAAAGCCTTGCACCAACATTTATTTCTCGATTGTGAATTTTTTAATCTTGAATGCAAATTCTTTGGCAGTGGGGTGTGGTAGAATGTTCTACGATGTTATGATTATTTGAAGAAAAAAATGTAAAGTTTGGAGCAAGAGTTCTGGATCAACATAATATATTTGATAAGTTATGGACACATTTCACCGTGTTCTTTACTTTGCACACCTTTCTGACTACAGGTCGCGGTATTTCTGTCGTAGGGGGGGGGGGCAACCGAAGGCTTGTAGTGGGATTTTTGGGGCGTTTTCAGGAATATATCCGTTATAAATGCGAATCTGTCGAAAACGTATGTAATTGCGTATGTAATTGGCGGTTTTGCTTATTCCGCAATCCACCTACGTTTGCTCACTTTCGGAACACATCCGTGCACGAGCTCTTAATTTCGCCGTTATGCTCCAAAATTGTTCACGATTTTGAGGTGTAGAGTTTCTATGCACTGAAATCAGAAAAGAATTGCATGTTATCGGCTGAAATCAGGATTTTATTTAGTGATTCAACGGGCTGTGATGGAGATCATTACGTTTTTTTGACTAAAACACATTCACTGCTTCATAAGCAGCGAAAGCTTTGTTTATACTGGTAAAGAGTACTTTTAGTGAATAAGTTTTTCATTTAATCCATTTGTCCAAGCTATTTTACGTGGATGAACATTTTCCCTTTCGGAGGATACATATCGGAGGATAAAGAACTTCTGCTTAAAAATCTATAAAGTGGTTGTCCATGCTAAGGCTGAGCACTTGAAAAATTCATTCTTTCGAAAAGCCAAAGCAATCGGAAGCCAAGGAAACTCCGTCCATGTGGTCGATTTCGCTCGAAATTGATCTTGGAGCACATTTTATCCGTATTTCCTCGAGATTCAATTCAAAAAAGTATAATTTACTGGATACTTGAACTTTAGTTAAAATAAATAGGTGAATAAATGCTTGAGTTTTGTGTTTTAAGGCTGTGCGTTCTACTTTTTTTTTTTTGAAATAAAGACTTCTTTGAGTTCAAAAATCCTCGTTGTTTCATCTACGAGAGCTGCTACCAGTAACAAAACTTCTCAGTTACTTTTTTTCTTTGCAAATAGTGCCTGGAAGAGTCCATACTCTTCGACCAACGAGTGCTCGCTATGAATCAGTGGTTTCAGTGCTGATGAAGAACCGGTTTCACACTCATATGACCTTTCGGGTGGCGATGTTTTTCCTTTGTGTCAGTGTTTCAATATTGCGATTGTCATTGTTCACCATCCGGCGAGCTTGTCATGTGCCCTTTCCGCAGATACGACATTAGACGCCTGCCGCCGTCGAGAAATGTGAGCGGACCTGGGACTTATCGGCGTTCCCGGGGAGCTTTTTACCTTATCTCTGCTTCGAGCGCATCGGTTTCTGAGGGATAATTTGAGACACGGTCCTTATAAGTATCTTCAAGGTTAGGTTTAATATCTATAATCACTTTTAACCTTAAATGAACCAATAGAACAAAATAGGGAATTATTCACATGCAGAACTCGTCCATTCTGAATAACCCGTGGCAGGATTCATGGACGTTCCCATGCGAGTTGGGGTATTTCTGCTTGTCCATGATTACCTTTTGGACGAATATTGCTGCATTTCACTGCCCTCAATATTTGTGACCCTCGCTTCGGCAGAAACTCCTTGAAAGACTTGTACAAGGGCCGACGGCATCATTAAGATTATCTAGGGTAAACGCGTATACACCCACAGATTTATCTATCCTTAACGAATGCGTCAAAACGTTTGGCCTGGGTGATCTCAGTGATGCATCCAAGCCCAGAGCTCGCGTGGATGAGGGATAAACCTTCCCAAGTATGCTTATGGACTGAACCACTAGAAGATTACTTACCCTGGGAAGTAGTGGATTGCGCCACTGGTGCTGAAATACAGTGCCGGCCAAAATTATATAGCCTTTCCTATTTTCCTCCATAACTTTTGTAAACGTAAATCTTGACTTAACGTGAAGCCTTGAAGTTCAAATTTTTGTGATAGTTGTAGAGACTCAAAACCCGTTGATGTTAAAAATATGAACTTTAATTCTTTACGGGGAGCCGAACTTTGCGTTAACAGAGGTGATGGAGGAATGTTAAAAAAGCTATATAATTTTGGCCGGCACTGTACCTTGATTCTGCTGTTGCGGGCAATGTACTCTTCCATACCCGTATCCAATAGGACTTCCGGGAAGATTCTAGACTGCCCGTTCACCCAGAGTAGCCGAGTTTTTCCCAGCAAAATATATCTTACAATATTAACCAATACCATTCACTAGCTAGGGCTAGTGCTAGTGTAGCTAGGGCTGGTCTTTTTTTACTGAAGTTCCTCGTTTTGACCCGGAAAACCCTCCCCTTCAGGAGAGCGGGTAAACCTCCCTAAACCTTCCTGGTAATATTCATGAATACGAGCGTTGAAGCACTTTTAGGCTGCAGGTTTAGTACACGTCCCATTGCAGAAATACAGCCGAGCTTGCGAGCAAAATCACCGTCAGCGGGGCATTTGCCTTGTTTTTGCCCACACCGTTGCCATAGAATCATTTCCTGTGTGCTGCACTTCTTCACCAACGTTTCTCAGCCGCACTTCATTTCATTTCGCAGTACGACGTCCCATTTACTCTCATGGAGTACTTCCATTACCAAAGTCATGTTTATTCCCATGTGTTTTTAGTAATAGTGACGTCTGTGCAGACGATGGCGTGAGGAATTCCTTCCGCATCAATTTATTAGTTGTTTTGCCCTGGCTCTGCCATATATGATAACACATGGGTGTTGGATTACCTCGTTATGTTTATTCGGATGTATTTTACAGAAAACACTGGAAAGGTCCAGTCACGAGCGAAGCTCATTTAGACCATCCACGTCCTTTGCTCTGATAATCGCGCTCAATTAGGATAAGCTCTATAAGGATAAAAGTAGCGTCATGAGACTAAGGCTGACATGTGTCATTGAAATTCCCCAAGGTAAATGTGTTAACGCATCACATAGCGAGGGTAAATTTAGAGATTTCCATACGTTTACCCTAGGTAATTACGCTGATGCATGCCGACTGGAGTATTGACCGAATAAAAATCGAATAAATTGAATTAATTCGACTAAAAATTCGAAGGTCCATGCGAAAATCCAAATATTCTAAGAACAAAAAGCTTCACAGCTCTTATTTTCTTTCACCTGAGGGTTCAATGCGGCTCTCCCTTGTCTATCCATTTCAATTATTGACTTATTCGGGATCGAATATTCGAATGGCGAATGCATCTAATGCACTATTCGATCAACAAACTAATGCCGACCTAGAAATACATCTTCCACACGCTGAATTTTTGAAATCACTTTACAGAGTGAACAAAAGCTTTGTATTATTATATTTTTGTTTATTTTTATTAATATTTATAATATTTTTATGAATTTTATTTCCTGCCCGGTTCCCCAAAACGGCGGATACCCAAATTTTTCCCACCCACTTTCTGCACCTTCCCCCCCCCCAACCCCCCCC
>JARK01000060.1:79565-93054 GCA_000688135.1 Ancylostoma ceylanicum
CCCCCCCCCCCCGCAGCCCAACCCTCCATTGCTAGTTCGATTCCGACCTCTCCCCGCACCGGTATGCCCCTACGCCATCGAACACCGACCGTGCGGTGTGGCACGGTCCTCTGTGTGTACGCGCGTCAGCGTTTTCCCTCGCACACACATGGTGTGCGCTATTATGTCAACCGTAAAGGTCGATCATGCGACCCACGAAACTGCCATTTTCCACCATCCACCGTCCCGTCGTTTCCCGCCGCCCTCACCCTCACTCCGTCACTCGAGGTGTTTTCAGCACTTTCGGGCGGTGAATAGGGAAGAATCCTTGAGTCTCACTCGTGATTGTACGGGGGTGGTCGCGGCGACGGAGCGTCTTTATTAGCGCGCTCATTCGAATTTCGCGCCTTCGGCTGTAATCCTCGAAGATTTCGTCATCCGTACAGTTTAAGGCTAGCTGACATAGAGGCTGTGTCTTTGTCACACTGTTATCAGCGATGGGCTGAATTTTATCTATTTGTTTATTTTTTGTTTTATTCAATTTGCTTCTATTGTTGTATTTTCTTTTTTTTTCTATTTTTTATATCCTCCTATACAGTTCTGTTTCATCCTAGTGATTCTTCCATGTTAGGAGTAACAGTATCCACCATTTCACTTCCATTCTACTTTCCATTAGTTTTTTGTTGTATTTCTATTACATTCTACTTTCTTTATCCACCAGTTTCCTAATTTTTATTTTATTCTTCCTTTTATTTTTCTTATTAACCACCATTCCTAGGACACTTATTTTCTCCAACTTTTCTCTAGAATTTCTTTTCTTTCCGAGTTTCGAGCGGGTTGTCCCAGTAGTTAGCCGTGAAGTATCGATTAATGAGCACAAACAACCCCCCCCCCCGATAACACAGTCAGCGATAAGAGGACATATGTTCAGAACTACAGGAAAAAGAGCTCATTTTACGCTTATTAAGTTTCTTTTCCTGCTTAGAATTCATTTCCTAGACCTGTATGCTTTCTTTTTGCTATCTATTTCTATGGATTACTTGGCACTGTTCAATTTCCATGGACCCAGAAACTTCAAAAACATTTTGGATGGAATTTTGCATGGAGGAATATTTGAGGACTAATATCTCATCCACTCTGTACAGTAGCTCAATTTTTTATAAAATTACAGGAAAAAAATGCAACTGCACGAAGTTGAGGGAAAACGCAAAAAAATTCGACAGGAAAACAGCGGTGCCCCGAAAAAATGTTGGCTATGGCGTTCAGCACGTCAAACAACCCTCTATGCAAAGTTCCATAAAAAGGGTAATTCAAAAATATAGTTAAAAAATGCAATTTAAAAATATTAAAAATCCAAGAAAAAAATTTTGAAGTTGTTGGGGCCGTGAAAGTTGAGTGGTGCCGATTTCATAAATGGGCGAAGATTATGAAAACCACTAGGACCTGCTGGTGGGCTAGCAAGAATAGAACTATAAGTACTGAATGAAAACTAAGAGCAGTCGAGGAATGAAAAGGGAAATTGTTGTGGCTTTTTTCTTCAATTAATTGACTTCCTGTATTTCTGATCCTGGCAACTGTTGGTTTCTTTTTGCTTCCATCAAGTGGCATGGACTGGTACACGAATTCCTCCGGAAAATTCTGGAGCTTATACCTCGGGGGAGGGGAGGGGAGGGGTATGGGTAAGGACGAAGTTTTTTTTTTTGAAAAAATCGTAAGCATAAGGCTTTTGCCTTTTTTAGATTTTTCTTTTTGAGATTTTTCTTCTGGTTTCCTAAAATCTGTTTTTTTTTTCATGTAGCTTCTTTCAAAACTTCGTGTATGGCACCAAAACCCGTGAAAAATTGCTTATCGACATCGTTATTGAAGAGAGGGTTAACGCTGATTTTTAGTAGGTTTTGCTGTGATCGTTTATAGCACACGGGGTGGTCCAGAAAAAAGGAGTACTCAGGATATACATAGTTTCAGTCTTACTGTTGTAAAAAGATTTTCCAATCACAGTCCATTTTCCAGGAAAGATGAGGGAGATTCCTTGTCGAGATTCTACATTCCCAATACCTGAATGAATTTCGCCGACATTTTCTGGTGTTACATCCAGAAATGTTCCCTGGCAGATAAGTAAGAGTCCCCCCTACTGAAATGAACGCCCTTCGTCCCATCTAAGCATCTGAGCCTATATTTAGAAAATGCAAGTGATCCACTTAGCAGGCAGAAGCCTGAGCCGAGTGCTTTTCTCGTATTCTCAGCTGAAAGTACCCTGGATTGGATTACCTACCGAAATTAGGGAGAAGCTCATTCGAAACAGACCCTGTGTTTGTCCCCTCCATTTTCTTGCGCACCCGATTAAGTCTGTCGCAGACTGTTCGCACGTGTTTTTCTGGTGGTTCTCGGTGTCGATTAGGTCGTTATCCTTGTGTGTTCTCTGCGCTTGAAAACATCTTAGGATGGAGACTTGACGAGTGCGAAAAAAGTTCGAACAAGGAGCTGGTTTGATCATTATTCGGATGATATTTCTCGGCTCTTAGCTATTTGATGGTTGTTGATCCTGGAAGGAACTCATTTTGATCTCAGATAGTCCTTGACATGTGGCATTGAACAGGAAGTGTTTCTGGACCAATTTTCTCATGATGTGCTGTGGATCTTTTCGAGGTTCTGGCTCGAGAAATTCCAACAGTGCTTACTCAGTCCACATTCCACGCTGACAGCTACCTGACTCTGGCCACAGCTGTCTTCCGGTGCTGACTCGGGGCGACGTCGAGGTGCCGACACAGAAAGCTTGTGCGAAGCGGCGGAACCAGTCCGTCGCTTCAGCCAACTGTCACCCTAATAGACGCCTAACGATAGCCGGTCCCATGCTGCGCTTATTCTGCTCTTAGCGTTTTGATATCCACGCCATCCTTTTTCTTTCGTCTATCCCTCTTGCTGCCGCGCTCATTCGGACTTCACGCAGCTTTTGATTGCCGCTTTTCGGATAGCGCTGTCGACATGCTTCATCTCGCTTTGTCGCTGTTTCGGATGCGATCTCTTAATGGATGACGTCTTTTCTTACTTCTTGTTCATCTTAATGATATTATGTAGGAGGATTTTATGGCTTAGAAAACGCCTCATACTTTAGATGATGCATTAGATACGTCATATGTTGGGTGTTGACACAAGCCCCTGCGTTTTTTTTTTCAGTTGCACTTTTCTACACCTATCTGCTATGCTTCAACTATACTTTATACACATTCGAAAGCACTATTCATGCTCTATAATACCTTATAATCAGTTCTTTTCAAGCCCGCAAATTACGCAAGATTTAAAGGCAAGGTCCGGGAAAAAATTTCTTATCCCGGATTTCGCGTCGTAGAAGAAATTTCATTTTTTAAAGGACTGCACATAGTCCGTTTGATGAGGACACTTCCTTAAAGTGTTTGTTAAGGTATATGCATCCATGCGAATCATCCGCTATTGTTCGTTATGCACGCGAGCACTCTTTCTGTACTGGAGCATGTTTTCCTACGGCTGCCATAACCCTCAGACATTTTGTCCCCTATCTTGAGATAGAGCTTATTTCGAGCCCTCGAACTTGAGACACATGCTACACATAGACATAGTTTGGGCTTCAGTGAACGAAAAAAAATGGATGGGTAAGATTTTGACCGGAGCTTGTCTTTAACCTTAAGGAAGACAGTATTGAGTCGATGAGAAACTCCACCACTCACTCCTAACTCTCCTGGTATTCGCTTGAAGCTTCAAAGACCACCAAACTGCTCAAGCGCTAAGTGCGAAGGACACGTTGTGCTCCATACAGCACTCTTTATGAAAGAATGGCAGTAGGACGGAAAGAATTGCGATTGGAGGAACATAGCATAAGAACTTATGTTGACACCCAGGAGGTCGTGGAGCCGCTGATTCGGGCAGAAATTTAGAATAGAAAAACCTACTAGCAAAGCTACTAGCGAGTGGAATGAGTACGGGCTTTCTTAGGCACCATTCTGCAAGAGCCTGAAATACCACTGAAAATTCGAGAGGTATGGGATGAACATTAGCGCATAGAAAGACCTGTCCTTTTGCGGTTTTTATATTTAACGATGGTTGATTTTCCTCAGACAGGTAGTTCAGGCGGGAATGTTGTGCCAGAAAGTCCTTAGCGCAGTAGACCATCGATAGTGCATAGCAAGGACAGCACTTGCTGACGAAGAAGGTTTTCTTTCGCTTGGAAATTGCGCTGCTTTCATTTTGAGTTGTCTTCTTTAGAATTCACATACATCTATGCGCAATTGCCAGTGAAGAAGTTGTCCTTTGGCGTGAGGAAATAATTTCCATAAAAATTCATGCAAAAGAACTCTATACATTAGTGAAGCTGCTGTTATACTCCACGTGAACCATAGCTCAGTGCATCAACATACAGTCCTTGTCGAAAAGATAGACGGGTTGTGCGTGCGGTTTCGTCGCGGCTGCAGAATCGTTTTGGGACCCACTCCATCTTACCACCTGTAGCACGCTTTCTCCGCATCCTTCGGTCAGGTCCCGCCACGATTCTGCAGTCACAGAATATCTTTTCGAGAAGTTCTGTAGCCTAGTGATATTGCCTATGCTTATCGATTTTGGGCGTGACGTCGCTCAAATCACTGCCTTACTACCCTGTGATAATCGATAAGTATCTAAATCAATGTCGCCGAGCGAGAGCGATTGACTCTAGTATGTCCCCCGTAGTATACGCGTCACATGTAATATAATTCATAGTAATTTAACGTATAAAATTTGCCGAATAAATGCGCAATTTATCATTATTGGGATGCAAGGGACGCTCTAACAAAATTAAGAGAGCTTATTAATTGAGATAGAGAAGAGAGGGTCGATTATGTTCCGTAGCGATTCTGCGGCCACAACTATGTGAAACCGCATGCGCGATCCGTCTATCTGGGGTGTGGAGCATTTTACCTGGGAAGGGCTGCCCAGTCAAGCTCCATGATTGGTCAATTCACACAAGCAACCAATCGCAGAGCTCGGTCGCCCCGCCTTTTCCATGTATAACGCTCCACCCGTCTATCTTTTCTAGAAGAGCTATACTCACCTTTCTAATAGGAAATAAATAATGAAAACAAGCAAAAATAAAGAAAAATATTGGCTTTGTTCAACATTCAACATCTCATGTTTACATATACCATAAAAACAATTGGAATCTTTCGTTGGAGCTTCGTAGCAAATCTTTTCTGATTGTGTTTGTCGATGTTCTCTGATCTGTTCCACCGTTTTGTAGCCCACTTCTCGGTAGTTAAAGTTGGTTTGTCGAAGAAATGCCACAGAGCAGTGGATAAACAAGTAGCACAATACTGAACAATGCATCTGAAACATACGAAATAATTTGAATGACGTTTTGTGGACGAGATCCGGGCTGATGCTCATCTTGTGTTCAAGGAGCACACTGATCTCGCAACATTCTTGTAATCCTCGTGGCATCTCTGTTTACTAGTGCCTGTGTTTATGCCTTCGTCCGAAATAGCAACTTTCACATCTCGCCATCAGCGTTGTTTTCGTAGCCGCAACGAGCGCATGTTTTCGTGGTGCTTTCTCATTCTGAGGCGAAAACGCGCTCGAGCGCAACAAATGGCTCGCCTTTTTCTGCTTCTGCATCGTCGACGGCTAATCACAGCTGCTCGATAATAGCTGTGTTGTTACATATTTCTGGCAGCTGGCTGCCAGTCATTTTCCACCTGCAAAGCTATCCACAGGCTACCTTGTGCTTCTGTTCGCTAGGCCAGACCTCCTTGATTATTGCTCGTTCCACCACTGATCGTCGTAGGAAGCTCACTTCCTGCGCAAATTCCAAGAAATCTGGGGAACTTCCCGGAAACTCGGGCATCCTTTCACATCATGGCGAACGCGCTACTGCGATCAAACATCTGTTTACGATCTAAATCGTGTTGACATATACCCGAAGAACCATTGGCATCTCTAGTTTCTCCCGAGCTGCCTACAGCTCTAGCACAGGTTGTCAGACCGTCTCAGTGTCGACGAGTTTCTTTGTTCTGTCGAGCATCCTCCGGTAAAATCCGGGTTTTGCGGGGCGCGGATGCACTTCCTGTTGTCTGCGTTGTTTGTTGAGCAAGAAGATTCCTCTCAGTTTTCTTTCTCCACTAGTTATCATAGGAAGTTGGTTTGGAAGTAAGATTGGATACACACTACCTAGGAACTGTAGAAAATTGTCGAAAAATTACTATGTTAATTACTTCTGTTTTTGCTAGAAACCATCAATAGTCGTTACATATTTTTCTACCTGACTTGTTAGCCCGTACACTGAGCGTCGATGGCGGTAGGTTTTCCGTGGACACAGAAAGCACGCGACGCAGCCGCTCGCGTCTGGAATCGCCGCCGTGGTGGCAAATTAGGTTTTTTTGTAGTTTTTCCATCTAATTTTATGCTAACTAACAACAAAACTAATTAACTACCTAGAGAATCCTGTAGCTTGCAGTCGTGGCGGGATTCCAGCGCGAGCGACGCGGTTGCGCTGCGTGCTTCTCGAGTCCTCGAGAAACGCACCGCCATCGACGCTCACTATACTGAGACGAGCATCTTGAGTGTGTGAATAAATAGTAATATATACTGTTAGGGAATAAGGATATAGGATGTACTCGTATTCGAATATTAAATTTAGATTGTGTCGAAAAATCGATATTGCGATTGAAAGAACAATGGTATAGCTACTGAGAATGGATATGTATGGCCCCTCCTTAGTCAAATATTCGAATTGAATTTTCGAATAAATCTTTTAGTTATTGGTTGAGTCACTTAGCAAGTACAGAAATCAATAGCAGACGTTACATGTCCCCTGAACTTCGTAATTACCTACTAAGGGACCTGGAGTGGATATTCAAGTAAGTAAACAAACAAGTAACAATTCTGGCGAATATCCTATTCCGAAAGCCATGACTTGATGTACCAAAGGAATTGTTCCTTGTCACGGACCTTCACTCTTGCTTGCTATTTCCTTATTATACCTCATTTTCTTATTTTCCTCTAAGCTGTACTGCCTCGTTCCTTCTTTCACTTTATTGTCTATTTCTTAGTAGCCATTATCCTTTTCTTGGCACGCACAGCCTTTCAGCTGCTCAGCCGAGATTTACAGTGTACCTTCAAGGTTTAACCCTGGTAGTAGCCTGATATAGCCCTTGAAGTACACATTGCAACAGATCCTCCTGAAGCTCTGGACAACATTCCTAAAATGGTCTCCTCGGCCTTTCATGTTCCCGAAATCGCTGACGCAGCGCTGGCGGTGTGGGAGCGTTGGCGGGTGGCGATGGAAATCGGCGCTCGGCCGGTCGGCGAACCAGTTGCCGAGCCGGAGATGCGCAGCGAGAGCACAAGGAGGTGGTGTACAGGAACCGGCCCTCGAACACGATCGATGCGTGTGGAGAAAGCGAGTCGATCAATAACAGTTTTGATTTCGGGATCGGTTCCCGAGCACCCGTGACGTCAGAACAAGATGCATCCTGGCACTGAGCGCCGCTTGGAAGACTGAATTTCTTAGGATGCCCCCGTGCAGTCCTCCACTGGGGCGCTGCGATGCGATCCCATCCGTTTTCGAATGGAGCGCATCCATTTCAGTTCATCGGAGCGAGTCTTTCGTCGTCGAACGCACAGTGGCGACGATTGAGGAGAACACGAACGCATTCATGATGTGGATTCTGAGATATCTGGATGTGGAAGATTCTAGGACTTTATTGGCTGCTGCCAGTAAGGATCCAGTGGGGGTTGGGCTACCTATCACTATCTTAGTCGGTGAAAACCAATGAAACGATAAGGAATAGGAGACTCTTTGACTGATTGACTGACTACATCGAAGTGGAGAAAACGAACCTGAGGTTTGAAGAGATTGTTATCCTTAAAAATCCCTCAATTTTAACAGAACTGCTGCTGATCTGTTTGACAGCCACTTGGTAGTGAGCCACCCCTTTTCGGCTTGTGGTTAGTTCTGGCTCATCATGGAGCTCTCCTGTTTTCGTAGTCATTTGAAGAGATTAATATTATAATATTTAAAGGCAGCACCAGCCGAAATCCTCGACTCCGAACTGAGGTGTGGGTGGTAAAATATAGAGTGAGCGCCATGGTAGAGAGCGCCTTCATTTCTTGCATTTCTCACTTCCTTCACACAGTTTAATCCCTGCCCATGAGTTTCGTGTCCCGAAAAACCCCGAAATTCGGGGAAATCTCCAACGCAAGGATTTCCACGGGTGCTGCATTTAAGGAAAAATAACATTTTAGTGATCAGAAGAAGGACATATATCAGAATAAGGTGCAAAATAAGTAATATAAAACTTTCGGCAAGGTGCAAAACCGCAAAAAAGGGTGCCGTTGCCAATGGGTTAACAGGACTGTTGCTGATCTGTTTGACAGCCACTTGGTGGTGAGGCACGCCTTTTCTGCTTGCGGATCGTTCTGGCTCATCCTGGAGCTCTCCTTTTTTCACAGTTGAAAAAGGGTGCCGTTGCCAATGGGATAACCCTGAAATTTTTCCTCCAACGTAATGTTGTAACGGTTTGCTTTACTCACTTGTGGTAAATAATGAATAAAAATATGGGGTAGTCCCGTTTTTGCGCTTCTCCTGTAGTCCAGCTAGAGCATTCTGTAGAACACTTTGCAGAATTACTACTCCAAGTATAAGGATTCACAAAGATTGCTTGACCAAATATAAAAATCTGCCCCAGCTCCTTCACGTCTACAGGAAAAGCACAGGACACGCGAATCTACATCTCGCATTGAAAAGATCCTTTCAAAGATTCGTTCGCCTTTGAATTTGCATATTTTTTGGGACGATTTACCTCCATGAATGCGGTGGTTTTTCGGCAAATTTCACTTTCACCGAGATGCGTGAAAACGCGGAGAACGCGAAAGTGGGTCGACAATATTGAACTAGGCCGGGTACGGGTGTTCCACGAAGGAATTTAAAGGTCAGAAGGACGAGCGCTTCTGTGGACGCTCAATGATCTGTGGATCTGTGAGATGTTTGACCTACTTCCTTGTAGCTGCTGTTGTTTTCCGCCGCAGTCTTGGATGATTAGTGTTCTCACCCACTCACTGGATCGTAGTTCATGCGGGATACTGGATGAGTTATTGCTTGCTGACTCAAAAGAAGCCATGCTGAAGCCGTATGGAGATTAGAATGTCTGCTGTCTCTCGGGGAAGGACACAGTCGGGATAATTTCGAAAGTGTCTGTGTTGTTTATGTTTACAACGCTGTCTGCGGCGTGGTTCATACTTCCTGTCACAGCTGATAGCACTTGCTGTCACAATCACGTGGTACCTGGTTGCACTTGTTGACTGTCTGGAAGGTGCGGAAACCTTTTAGGCCGCCCGTGAGGAATCCAGGATCTTCTCGGATGTCGTTCGCCAATTTTCATCTCTCTCCTCTCGACGCGCCGGGGGCGGGGCGTCGCGCTCACTTCCAGTTGCAAATTCGTACGGGCGTGGAAAAACCCCGTGCTGCGTTCGTCGCGTCCTGAGGCGATCTCAGCAGCGCCTCCTACTGCCGCCGTCAGCACTTCCTGCTGTTCTTCTGCTGCTCCTGCAGCACCTTCTGCGACATCGTCACCAGACAAAGCTGCTGTTGTCGCGTCTGGCATCCAGTGCCGGCTGTTTGTTTATTTGTGATAATCACCGCTTATTCCTACTGGTCCCTCCCACTCCCCCACTCCTAGTCGTCACCGCCGTTCGAAGATGTCTCGCAACCCCGCGGGCTCTTCTTCTGAGGATGTGCGAGAGCGTCTGAGAGTGCTGAGGCCGCACCGAAGCGGTCAATCAGCCAGAACTTCCGCCTCTGCTCAGGATATTCGCGAAAAACTGCGGCGTTTGCGACCGCACAGGCATTGTCCGTACGGCTCGAGGCAGCCTGGATTCTCTTCCGGAGGTCATCTGCTCCTGGAGAAGTCTGAGATCGATCAGGAGGAGCAGAGCAGGAGAACTGCCATCTGCGAATGGGCTAGGAGTTTGCCGCCGACTGAACAACTTAACTTACTACTATACTCTCAGTCAGGTATAAATTAAGCTTTTTTGCTGAACTATATTTAATTTTACCGCTGCCTTTTACATTTTTCCTGTAGATTTGGTTTTCATTGCAATGCATTCTATATTTTAACGTTTATCTCATAATTTTCGTACTATATCACCCCTCTTCCCGTTTATTGCTCGCACAGAATTCCATCCAAGTTAGGGCGCCCTTTTGCTAATCCCATCCGTTTCGTCCCCTTTTCTGTTATTAATAATATGGATATGGATATGTTAATGTTATGGATTTACTGTGTCTTGCTGATGACAGATACCCCCCGGACACCACTCAAATCCAGAATCCCTTTTTCGGAAAACTGAAACAAATACGCTGTGACCTTGGTTATGGAATTTTCTAGTAGAAATTCTTGATTACTTCATGTCGACGCTGCTTTCAGAACCTCTTGTTTATCCCACCGCTTTTTATCATTTTTCTATTCCTTTTGAAGAATTTGAGCATGCGTTTTTGTGCTGGCATTCATGAGCATTCCCAGGAGATTTCCTTACTCCCCCCTCACCCAAAATAGCCGAGTTATTCATACAAAATGCGATGTTTTACTGTCCTTTCCATTACTAGTCATGGCTGACTGAGATCAGTCAGTCGCCCGAATAATACCCTATTTTGACCACATACATATTATTTACGTATCCATTTTTGTATATCATCGTAAAATCGGCGATTCTGGGTGAGCGGGAAGTTTGGAACTTTCCTGGGAACGTTCACGATTCTCACTATTTTACTTCACCATGTCGCCCATGAGTTTTCGAAAGGGAAAGGCCGTCCCCACAGATACATAGCCTTCATATCCTCCCCAGTAGCCCTAGCCTCCTCATCTCTCAAGGATCTGACATTCACTGCATCTTTTTGCCTTCCGGATGTTGTTTTTACAACTAAAGGTCGACCTGTCGAGTGTTGCAGCCGTTCCCACATCGCTACAATTCTCCTCGTTACAATGCTTTATTGCTCTTCAGGCCATTCTTCTCCTTTCGTTGTAACCCCCTCTTCAAATCAGCCATCGTGCAATTTGTGTGGTTACACCTTACCCGGCACGTTGTACGAGGACGTCATTGTAAGGAGCACATGGAATTATTAGTTACACGACCAGAACTGGTCCTCCTCGCCGCTGCTGCTCACTCTTCGGGAAGTAGAAGTAGATCATAATGGCATGAGACGAGAGTGGAGCGCGCGACTGGTCTGCGTCGTCCTTCGCTCTTTGTTCTTACCAGTGGAACCGCTTCTTTCGCTTCAAGTAACGACGATGTTATGGAAACCGGCGATGTTAGGGGAAAGCGGCGGTGTCCACGAATCGCCTTTGTCCCGAATTAGTTTGCCACCAGATGGCGGGCGATGTTTAGCTCGTGAAAAATTGAGCCGGGCTTAGACGTGAGAAAAAAAAACGGAGTTTTCCTGGATTTCTTTGGAAAATGATGAGAATATGCTATGAAAATGGGCGGACTTTATTCAGAATTGAGGATAGATCTTATCCAGGGTTAAAGCGTGCTTACCAGAACAAATAATAATCGCGCTTTATTTAAGCTGAAGATTAAGATCATGGGTCAAGCATGTGATTTGTGGCAGTTAATTGAGCTTAACACTTCATCCTGCTTAAATAAAGTGGCTAGAGAACTAAGCTGTTTGTTTACGATCCTTTCCCTGACATCCAATCAGGAGAGAACATCGAAGTGGATCTAACTATTTATTCGATTTCTTTACCTAGTGCCAAAGGCAGGGTGCTACCCTTCAAAGCGATGGTAACAAAAGGAAGGTGACAATTGTTGAAGAGGTTTTTGGAGGAAAATAACTCCCTACCATAGCACTGCGTGAAGGATAACTTCAGAACATTGTTTTTAATCTTCCCTGCTCCGCGTACAGTGTTTAAATTAGCGTTTTCCTTTGAACCACGCTGATTCATCACACCGATGCTGAATTCGCGTTTCCCTTCCCAAATCTCGAGAGATCTGAGGTCTGTGGCGGTAATTTTCCGGAATTTTTCTGAATTTTCTTTTTTGATGGGAACAAGCAAATTTGTCCAGGACTATGATTCGTGATTGCAAAACCCTACGAAGCCAGGTTAGCACACCAATTTGCGCTTTGGGTCTCTCAGCGTTACGTAGTCTATGGGATAACTAATAAAGCTAGCCGTCGTTGGTTTGCATGGTTAGCGTTTCATGAATCCCAGTCCAGATGTTTCCGGAATTCTGAGTGGTACCAATTCCTGCTAAATCCTTCTGTGGGTTGGATCTTTTTGAAAATTCGTGACTTCCTCCGGATTCAATTCGAATTTCCCTGGAAAATCGGCAGGTACATGATCTACGTGGCCATACTCCGGAATTTAAAAGAAATCCACTCTCATGTCTTTAATCGTGTAGTGTAGTTGGTCATTTCCATCCAAATGCCGCTCTGCAGTGCTGCTTCTGAGTAACAACGTCTCATTACTGCCCTCCCATCACTGCGAAATTGGCAGCGTCAGCACATAGCAGTTGACGGCATGGATGACGTCGATGGAATGTGTTCCTCTGGGAATGCTGCTGTTTATGTGCCATGATTGCTGCGCCTTCTCGTTTAGCTCTCCGGGGACTCGGAGATCCGCCAGAACTCTGACTTGCAGTGGTTACTCAGTGAGCACCACAGCTTCTACCCCATCATGCCGCTTTCCTGGCATTCTTTCTCCTCTGGATATATTTCTCCAGCAACTATCTCTGGCGAGAAGTAGAGGCTGAACACGCTGACATGCATCGAATTTCCCTACTCCATTCGACCGATGTTTCGCTCTATAATCTCGGTCAATAAAAACCGGCCTCCCTCCTCTATTTTGCCTTCTCCTCGTCGTCTCGGCGGGCCAGGAAGTGCCGTTTTCCGGTCTGTTTTGCGTCGTCGCCTGAGACCTGTGTTGTGTACATTGTCGAGTGGTGTAATAATGCCTTCGTTTCTTTCTGTCGCCTCAAAGTTGCAACGATATCACTCAACGTCGTGAGCCTCACACCTCAACTGCCTGACACTTCGCTCAATTCCCGCCCAGGCGAGGTCTTTTTTTTTTGCACTTTCTTTGTCCTCTTTTTGCCCTCATTTGTCTGGCACGGCTACTAATTTCAACTATTGCCGTTGAGTATATCGTTTTTTATGGATGGATCACTTTATTTTTCCGAGAGGTTGCAATTTTCATTAATCTCATTTGATCAGGGCCCATCGAAGTAGAATAGAAAATTTTGTTTTTTTTTTGCCTGTGAAAGCATGTTTCTTTTCAATTTCTCTCTCAGGCCTTAATTTTAAAAATATTTATGATCCAGGAAAAATTTTGTACCATTAATAAGGATACGAATTATTAAATAAGCCCGTGAAATATTCAGCATAACCTCCTCTCACCTCCTCCTGCTTGGTTTACGCCTTTTTTTTTGAAGTGTTTTTTTCTTCTCCACCTACTCCCACTAGAGACAAAATCGTAGCTGACGTGGGATTTGCAGCCCTCCATGCCCCCCCCCCCCCCCC
>JARK01000060.1:104368-158516 GCA_000688135.1 Ancylostoma ceylanicum
GCCACTGGAAAGGAGCGATTTTTGGTGCATTCATAGTCTGGATGCACAGGGAGCACCAACCACGATTTCCACTCCCGCGGACTGGAAAACAACATTTATAGGGTGTTGCAAAGCCCGCGCCGCGTAGATGTTGCAGAGCTCCAGTCCGCGGGAGTGGCAGTCGTGATTGACGTTCCCCTAGGTGGTGTTGTTGTGCACTGTCGAGCGTGCTCGACATTGATTTGAAATCGCCGCGTATCACCTCATGATCCTTCCATCAATACTCACTACTGGATGAATGGGCTATACGCAGTAGGTTAGCGCTATACTCCACTCATTGCCAACCGACGCGACTGTCCATTGTCAAAGTTCGCAGTCGGTGTGCACCGTTGTTATAGGCAACGTCATTCACGATTACACTGGCGCTATAGTCCACGTGGAGTATGGCACTTTGCGTCGCCGTCACCGGCAACTGTGACACCGGTGCCCATCGATTGTGGGCGGGGCGTCGCGACGGCCGCCGAAGTTGACGACTGCGGATCGCCAACATCGGCGACGATCACTCGCCAATGCATGCGAATCGCATTTCCGATCGTGGTGATCACGAGAATACGCGACGCGGCTTAGCGCTTATGGATTATACTTTGGACCGAATAAAAATCGAATAATTTTGTTTCTTTAATAACCATCTAGGAAACAATTCGAACATCTAGATATTCGAGAATGAGGAGGCCCTAGTGCTCTTCTTCTCATTCGTGCAGCACTGTATTGATCTCCCATGTTCGGACATTCGAATTTCCGATTTATTCGAAATCGAATATTTTTGCTTTCGAATATCGAATATTTCGAATAAATGGAAAATTCTAATGTTCTAATATTAGAGACCACTGTGGTGCTGTACGAAAGAGAAGAAGAGCATGGGGGCTTCCTCATTCTCAAATATCTGGAAGTTTAAGTAGTTTCCTGAAATGTTATTAAAGTTATAAAAATTATTCGATTTTTATTCGGTCCAAAGTATATTATGGATGTGTTGCCTCGCTCGCGTCACGTGGATTTTGCTGTGCTCCCGGCTGTGGAGAGGTACAATAGTGATAGACGCTCCTTGTGCATGTAGTCCCGCATATGTACATATATTTTTCCAAAAAATACTTGCCTCCCGCCACATTGCGCGTCGACCCACGTCGCAGCACGTATAATAATGCATAGGAGGCACGGCGCGGCTTAGCAGACGGGCGGTGGATGCCGGAGGCAAGTATTTTTTGAAACGACTGTACATAATAAGTGTAGGCTACGGATTTCCGCAACGCTTGCTCTTCTCTCTCTCTCTCTCTCTCTCTCTCTCTCTCTCTTTCTCTCTCTCTCTCTTTCTCTCCGTATCGTTTTCTCTAACCAGCAGATCCTTGGCTTACATGTTCAACATATCTAAAGACATCATTCGATCATGATACGCAGACTAGAAATAACAACGCGGCTTTGTGGCGGGCGTTGCGGAGATCCGTATGGCTCAATTGGCGACAATGGTGACGCTGGATCGCCAACATCAGCGACAATCGGTTGGGCTGTCGCCCCTTTGACAGCTGGCGCGACGCCCCGCCCATAATCGGTGGGCACCGATGTTACAGTCGCCAGCGGTGGCGTTGCAGGGTGCTACACTCCGCGTTACTATAGCGCCGGTGGTACACCGTCTCATCTGATCGTCTTCTCTGTCATGTAGCGTGGAAAATAAGTATAGTCTGGTAGCATACACAGGGCCCATGATGTGACATTGTCCGCAACTACATCCGCTTGATTTCTAATCCTACTTCATTATGTTTTGATGTGAATTTGGTATCATTCCTTCTATTTTGGCGTGCTGCATCCATCTCCTTCAAAAGGAATTCTGTGCGTTCTCCCAATCGCTGGAAACAAGTGTGGTCGTAGTTGCGGACAATGTCAGATCATGGGCCCTGTGTGCGCTACCAGACCATATTTACTTATGTTTTCATGTTCTAGAGTATTGCTGTTCCCGGGCCAATGGCTGATAGCATTGTTCGACAACTCTATCCTGAATTTAAAAAAGTGGCGGAATCGAGTGCAAAAGGTTCGTTAGTGCTTCTCTTCATCATTTGAGGTTAGGAACAGTCCTGAGCATGATCTCAGCGCACTGGATTCATTATCGCTATAAGAGCAATTTATACTGGATGCGTGCGACTGACGCGCGTGCGTCTATATGATGAAGAATAGGGGCTAGTCGCATCGCAGTCGCACGCGTTTACGGCCTCGCGATGGCCGCGCTTCCTTTCATTGAGAATTTCATGCCGCGTTGACCGGTCTTCGTCGGAAATCTTTCGCAAATGGATGCGTGCGCCTGATAGTCGCATCTGGTATAAATTGCCCTGAAGATAAACAACTGAAGGAGTTTTGGTTTATAGACGAAGCTCTGACGATGAAAGTAGTGTGTTTCACTGGCGAGCATAGTTGTGAAGATATTAGAGAAATGGAGAACGCAAGAAATAGTGCTGCATTCGGAGAAGCATACAAGAAATACAGAACATAGGCACAAAATACTCAACTGTAGTCGTTTTTGAACCGGATTATTTCACAGGAACATTTTCTTCTCTCTTCTTTATAGTTTGGGGCGGCATAGGTTCTGATGCAAGACATTGTATTCAAATGCTAGCGAGTGTTTTCCCTCCTTGGAGCATTTGCACGAGATTTACAATTTCTTATCCTACGTAATGATTTTTTTAGTCGCAAATGATCTTGTTCAAAGTGTAGAGAATCACGAGAAAGAGCTACATGCAAAATTCGAAAAGTATTTGGAAGGTGGGTTTTTTGTTATTTAGTTGTCTATGAAATCCATCTGTTGTTGCACCTTAGGCAGATCACGGAGTACCAGCCTTGACGTCGCCAGGCTGGAATTGGAGAGGGAACAGCGATGTCACGCCGAAGCTGAAAGCGAAATAGTTTGTGCTGAACAAAGGTAAGTTTTCCAGTTTCTACCAAAGTGGATAGCTTTTCATTAAGATATTCATCGAAAATTTCTCTCTACCAATGTGCATAGTCTGTTCCACGGGAGATGATAGTTGGGGAAACACCGCAGAGAAGAAGAGGGCAGGAAAGTGCGCAGAGATTGCGGAGAGAGTGCGGAGAAAAGCAGACACTGTGCTTGAATACTCAACTATCGTCGCGTGCGAAACATACTATATCTACAGCCCAAAAAAAAATTCTTGCATTGTGAACGAAGAGCTGTATTTTGCAGTGTTGTGAAAGCTGAGAAACGCGAACAAGTACGCGTCGATAAGTTGAAGAGCAGTGCTACTGCTTTGCAAAAATCAGGCATAGATGTTGCGAAGGAACAGTCTATGAGAGAAATGTATCAAGACATGATAGATAAGCTGGCAGAGATGGTATGTTCTTATATTTTTAAGAATTCTGTTCGAATTTTTTTTTCCAAGTTAGCTGCAGTTACAGTGTTTCCGGGAGTGTTTTTTTTTTAACCCACTGTCGTTTTCCCAGTTGTTTCCAGTGTTGGTATGCTAACGTGACCTCGCATTTCAGAACACGTGAGGGCTACCGAAGTGACAAGTTGAAGATAAAGTCATATGTTTAGGGAGTGCGTACACTGTGATTAGAAATCTACAGTGGGCGTCAATGGCGGTGACCCGTCTGCGGCCTCGAAAATAACGCGGCGCAAGCGCGCCGCTCGAGCGAGAACCCTCTCCCTGACATCAACTTATGGGGGTTTTCTTGATAGTCAGTTAGTTTTCTTACTAGTTATCATCAAATGTGATGAAAAACTACCAAGGGAACTCAGGTACGCCACTGCGGCGACGATTCTAGTGTGAGCGGCGCGGTCGCGCCGCGTGCTTTTCTAGGCCGCAGACGGGTCACCGCCATCGACGTCCACTGTAGAGTTCTTTTTTTAGCATACATTATCACGGCAATCACAGAGGTCCTCGCTGGCCAACGAGCGTTCCTTGTTGGATGAGCAAGGTTAGCAGGCCAATACATCTTAAAAAGTGGAGCAATTTTCATTCCATAGAACGTATGCATAATCATGATATTATTCAAAAGTGGTTGTAATCCATTATTTTTTTTCTAAAAAGAGTAGAGGACGTAAAAGTAGCTGCTTTCAAGTGTCATCCATGAGTCGCGAGGTTGATGAACTTCAACAGGAAGTGAACGATCTCACTGCTGCTCTTGAAGCAACTGGCTACGAAGGATTACTCCATGAGACTCGCCGTTCCGCAATGTCAGTCACATTACCTCTCCAGCTGTTTTTCAGTGTAGCTTGGCTTTTTCAGGTTGATGATGAAAAATAACTACACGGAAATGAAGAATGAGCTTCTCCGACTTAGACTTGCTACGCATACACTGCGCATTCGTGCACGCTCAGCACAAGCTAACCTTGCAATCGAAAAATGAGAATCATTTTTGGGATCTAAATAGTGCGATTATTGAATCAAGAGTGTTAGTGATTGTATCAGCAAAATGTGAATGACTTTCCTGTGAATTGTTGACCTTTTACGATCGTTTCTGTTATGCCTGAAATGTTGTTATGAATATTCGATATACCTCAGATAATGTTCATCCGCAAAAAAAAAAAGACAACCACATATGTATAACAACAAATAACAACAACAAACGAGTATCGGTGGCGCTGAAAGCGTACAATGTAATTATTTTCACAGTAAGAACTTCTTCGAATTCTGCGATAAGTACGTCTCGCTCCTTTTTGTGTCGTAGAACATCTTATAAGCAGAGCTAATCTCGTCCTTAGTTACCTGTAGAGAGCAAACAAAAAATTCTGTAACCAATGCATTGGCCTAAAGGCGACCATTATATGTTATTACTTTTTGGAGGTTCTCGTAAATGAACAGATAAAACAGGGGTTGCAATAATTCACTTACCATTGGTTTTTTCCTGCGTTCTCTGAGGACATTTGATACAGCGATCAGCTGGATCCCGTACCTCATCGACGTTTCACCGACAATCATCTTCAACAGGTTGATAGCAGCAGCCTCCATTCTTTAAACAAATTGACTTTACTCCACGCCAAACGAGTCCAATGAAATTCCCGTCTCACCTGACACCTTCCTCATCAGCGCGTAAGCTGAGAATGCGACCAATTTCCTCACTTGTATATGGCTTTGTCGCAATACCAATGAGTCGATCGACAAGATCGGGAGGTAAGCAATAGTTAGCAACAACGTCGGTTCCTCGAACCACTCCTTTCTCTCTAAAACTATACTAGTCAGGAACACAGAGCTTGCAGAAATACTCTGCAGTAATCAATCTAAAGAACTAAAAGTAATGAGAGACTGCGGGGGCGGTGATATGTAACTAACTTATTTGTTGCCATTATAAGCAGAGGGCTGAGATCCGATTCCATCGCCCGATTCAGGAACGAGAAACACTCGAGATCTAACAAATGAGCCTCATCAATGAATAGAACTCCCGGTTGGATTGCTGCCTTTCCTTCTTCACGCCATTCTGCTACCTAGAAGCATCTCTTCCGGGACATAGGCGATAGTGCACAAAAGAAGACCACTTACTGGAAGAAAATAACAACAAAAGCCGAACAACACTTGCCTTTTTGTTTATTTGTTCACGAACTTCACTTTTGATTTCTCCGGTATCTCCAGTGAAGAGTGCAAGAAAACCTTGGCTACGGGAATTTATTACATCAATGTCGTGCAGACAAACTGTATGAACAGTCTCTCTAGAATGAAATATATGTATGGGATCAAGTAGCATCATAGGGAAACATTCATTCCTTCTGGACATACCTCGTTTTCTGGATTTCGCCACTGGGGCAAGGAACAAATTTCGTTTGTGGTCCCATTGCATCGTAATCGTGGGAACGTGTTGCAGAACGCCCGACGCGAGAAATTCGACCTTAGTAGATAAGACATTATGTAAGCGTGTGTTGTACGATTAATACGTAAGGAAAAATGGAATACTCAACACTAACCAGAGCCTTTGTCAATTTGAATAACATCACCAGCACATATGCGTTCCTTAATGCACTGGTCCACCATTTTACTTCCAAGATCATAAATGGTCTCCATATCAGTAGTTTTCAGCGACAGTTTCCCAACCTGAAACGTACATTAATTAACGACAGAACATACACGGTGTGCAGAATTAAATTCATACCTTAGGGCCAACACCTGAAACTGGTCGGTCCATTTCAATCGACACGACCTCTCCTTCGAGAACCTTGAAGGTAAAACACTTGAACTTTGGCAAATTTCATCACAATTTGGATAACACAAAAAAACAGACAACCAACCTCCGTCTCCTCTTTGATGCGGACCCCTATCGCTTTTCGGAATGATTGCATCAATACTTCACTCTTACTCATCTCCACTGAGAAGATTTCGGATGCAGAAATTGATAGGAAAGGAGTATCCTGTCCAAGAGCTTTAGCAATGCCCATGGCAATGGCTGTCTTTCCCGTTCCTGGTTGTCCATATATCAGAACACCTCGTCCAGCAATGTTACCAGTCTGTAAGAAAGTTCCACTGCCTCGATAAGTATAGATTTCAGCATTGAACCGCAATCTAACTGAAATTACACAATCTGACTCGTATGTTACATATACAGCGAACTCCAAACGGTCATGTACAGCGGGGTGGGACCGCGGCGCGGGCACTCTGGTTGTCTGCTGCACCGAGGCAGCGGGCCTGCTGGACAGAGACAAGGAGGAAAACCAGTACGCCGTAATTTCCCGCTGCCTCGGGAGATGCAACAGGCAACCAGAGTGCCCGCGCCGCGTTTCCGCCCCTTGCCTACGACCGTTTGGAGTTCACCATAAGCAATTACATTTTGAATGAATATAGTTAGGTCTCTCTTTGTATATGTTTCCACTACCACGAAAATATGAAGTTTTTTTGGTACTGTTCCAAAAGAGACGATATAATTAATTAATAATTGATTGTTTGTGCCTACTGACTCTCCCTCTCTCTCTTTCACCTCCCCTCTCCAGAAGCCACACATTCTCGCTCGCTCGCTTACTCCTTAACCTCCCCAACTATCTTTCCCTGTGAAACGGACTATGTTTGCACCTCAGGCAGACGAAGAACTGGGTGAATGAGAGAGTGAAAAAAAAACGAACCTGAATCATTTTCACAATAATGGCAGCAGCTCTCCTAGCGCGAATCTGTCCAACCATTCCATCAGCCACATCCTCGGGATCAAAATTTGCACCCACTCCAAGACCACGAATGTGGGAATGAGCTCCTACGCGTTCCACGCGCACCAAACTGCGCAACTCGACGTCTCCGACAAGAGCCATTGTTGGAGACCTCAGAGCGCGTCGCACCGGAAAAAAATCAGCTAACCAAAGTCGCATCATAGAATAAAATAACGAAAGTAACGAAGAATGATCTACATCAAATAAATCTATATAAATCTACAAGCGAACAAGCGAAACTAAGAATTTTCCATCGACCAGGCATATTGTGGATAATAATGCAAGGAAGTGCAATGTAAGCTTCATATGTTTGGTAATGTAGCATTAACTGTGCCGATTCCCCCAACTCCGAGAAAAGCAATGCGCCCCATACTTTATTTCGTTTGTCTCTAGCTGATTATGCTAGGTACGCTACAGATAACGATCGGGCGAGTACACAGGTAAATATGTACACTCCTTCTCAAAAAGATAGACGGATTGCGCGTCTGCACCATCGCGGCGGGACCTGAACGAGGGATGCGGAGAGAGCATGCTCCAAATGAGAGGGCGAGTAGGTCGCGCCGCGATTCTGCAGCCGCGACGATAAGAAACCGCACGCGCAATCCGTCTATCTTTTCGAGAAGGACTGTATGTATGCGTTGTAATCCTGGTCGTGGTTCATCCAAATGTTCATTGCCAAAACCTCCACAACCGCTAACGTAATACCTTCACAACAGCTTGTTTTCTGTGACCTGAACCTACAGTGAACTCCAAACGGCCGTAGACAAGCAGCGGGACTGCAGCGCGGCGTGCTCGGGCAGAGACAGCCAGAGAGCATGCAGGGCCCCTGTGTCTCTGCCCAAGAACGCCGCGCCGCGGTCCCTCTGCTTGTCTACGGCTGTTTGGGATTCATTGTACATATATAGACTTACGAGAGACGAATCAAGGCCATCCCTGTGAGAAAAGTCTAAATACCCTCCTCGATTCAGTAGGCACCTCCTTATGCCCTCTTCACAATTTCTCCTCGAATGATACACAACAATAAGGTGCAGCCAGATATCATAAGTATTGTCTTTGTAGCGAACAATTTCTTCTCATAGCAATCACAGTCAATTTAATATTTATTTATCACAACCACTAATTTCTATCTACAAATAGGTATGACATAACCTAATACACTGATCAATGGTCATTCAAAGAATGAACAACTGTTTTTTATCAAATTTAGTAGCTGCTGTCTCAATAGCTTCGCTATATTGTTGAAGGCTTCGCTTTTCGAATTTTGGCGAACGGAATTCTCCAGCCTTTATCCAAGCGCCCAATTCGTCGTACATGTGTTTGCGTTCCTAAAACGAAACATATCGAAGAGAGATCGTTATAAATGTAAGTGTAGGTCTGAGCTAAGAAAAAATCTTGGAACATACCTCAACATTCTTTTCGTCTTCGTACCACCGTGACATCCAGAAACCCGTCAAACGAATGTCTTTGAAAATAAGTGGTCCAGTTGGGACCTAAACAGTATACTTTCATCAAGGTAAAGAAATCTTTGAACATAGAGGGCTTCATTCTTTGACATTTGGGCAATCGCTCATGGTTGAGCCAACGACGGCTACGTGGCAAGGTGTACAGCCCATCCGAAACGATGGAGCCGGCGAAGCTGGTGCGAAATCTACAGAGATACGGCGCGGCTGACTTGGCAGGATATACCGATTCGACCAGCTATTACCGTAGTATTTGATAGTTTTTTTTTGAATATTTACGTTCCTTTCTACCATTTTACCAAGTTTGCCATCATAACCTTTCCATTCGGTGAGTTTCTTCATTAGTTTCAATCCGAACAGCCAAATCGGCCCCCACCGCAGCCGCAATGAATCTAAATTTCCAGCCGTCCTCATTGGTCTCATCGTTTCGGATGGATTGCATATACAGTTGTCCCAAGAAATAATTGCCTCCGGCATCCACCGCCCGTCTGTTAAGTCGCGCCGCGCCTCCTATGCATTATCATACGTGCTGCGACGTGGCTCAGTCGACGCGCAATGTAGCGTAAGGCAAGAATTTTTTGGAAAGACTATACGTACCTAGGTTTTACCGTACGCTCAAAGTTTCTGATTGCTGATTTCCCCAAGATCTACCCTCCTTCCATATCTGCCTGAACAGCGTAGAATCATTCCAGAATCAAGCAACACTGAGTTCCTTTAAACGACAGGGTTCACAGAGTACTGTACAGACGATTTCGAAACCCCACAAGATAAATTGTTGAAATCCACACTAGAAATGGAGGACAGATATGAAAATTGTGCTTGTGGTGCTTAACATACATACTTCTATTTAATCTGTTTCTGCGGAAAACATGGTGGCAGTTACCAATCCTTAGCTGATGATTTTTTATTGGCTGACCAGAGTTTACAATAATCTTGTCCGTTCACTTTTTTTATCCAGCGGGCCCACATCCTTTATTTTTTTCCTGATTGATATCATGAATCTGCCGAGCTTCAACAAAAAAAAACAACCTGCAGTGGTTGCTTGCTCATCCCTCCGTAAGTAACCATGCATCCGCGGAATCCAAGAGTACTAGCTAATAGCAAAGCCGACCTTCCACCAACACAGTTGAGTGCCAAACGTACATCTTTTATTTTTCCACTAAAAAACGGCATGCATACCCAGGTCAACATCAATTTCAGCACTCACCGGTATTCCTTGAGAAGCTGATCTTCGGTAATAACTTCGTTGGCGCCGAGCGATTTCAATTCGCTAACGAGAGATGCCATGTCGTCTCTTTTGCGTACCACATTTATTGAACGGAGACCTCGCAACCGGCAAATCTAAACAAACAATTTTGGGGACAAAGGAGTAAGTTGTCCAAAGTGTCGATTGCTCGCTTGATCTTTACCTGAATTGCTGCCTTTCCTACCGCAGAATTAGCTCCATTTTGAATCACAGTATCTCCCGGTTTTAAATTGACGAAGTCCTTTAGCATCCGATAAGCTGTAGGCGGGTTTACCTAAACCCGTTTCTGTGTTCTTCTCTCAGTTATTTTTTGAATGTAATCGTGGACACTGAGGAGAAGAGAAATCACATTTTTTTAAACTAAATTGTGGAGAGATCTCAAAAAAGTCGATGAAAAACTCGATTCTTACACACTAGCCTGAAGAGTGGCGCTGGCTTCAAGAGGTAGAGTATTATCTATAGGAAAAAGTTCAGCTTCCTTATGATGTCCATCGGTTCTCCATATGCCCAGCCCAGCCTTTGAAGGTAAAACGTGGTCACCAACTTTAAGACCTTTCACTCCATCTCCAACCTATAAACATCAGTGCATTTGCACATCCTGAATTGCTTCTGACTATGAAAAAACCCTTATACAGCATCATGATTCACACCACCCGAAGGCAATGTTTTGAGAGTGCCGGCCATGATGACCTAGATCCCTACAATTAAACACTTCAAGGAACATACTTTCTCCACCCGTCCATAGCCCTCGTTACCAGCAACAGCAGGGAGTGGTGGTTTTATAGGGTAGACACCTTGAAGTGTGTTCAAATCCGCAGGATTAATCGGAGCAGCTATCCATTTCACGTGCACCTGTCCAGATAGAGGAGTGTCCGGCAGATCTATGGTTTGAAGCTTCAGAACCTGACATACATGAACTCCAAACCAAATTTCTCATAATTCATCCAGTCTAAAGAGAATACCTTCACAGGATCCCCATATTCGGCGTACACCAATTGCTTGCCACTCAAATGACGAACAGAAAGCGCACAGTACCGCCGAGCCAACATTTCGGCCTCCTACAACAAATCTTTGAAGACAACTAAACGCAACAGTTTACTTGGCTGTAAGAACACTGAGACTATCACCCTAGCATAAACAAAGAACATTATCGATAGCGACTGGTTCATTTCGCACAAATTTCCATGCAGCAAGATGGCATCCTTACAATGTGTTATGATTTAGCTGCCAGAATATTCCTTTGATCGATATGGAAGGCTGATGAACAGAACAACAAACGTTACAATCAGAACAGTAAACAACAGTCATTGACCCAAGCATAGAAATCTAAACGAAACGAGAAATACAAAGAAGACAGAAAAGAGATCCTATGTTCAAAATTGGGATAAAAATAAATAGTTTCAGTCAAGGACAAAAAAAAAACATAGTCACAGGAAAATAACAACATTCGCCTCAATCGCTATCACTTCGCCTCCTTTTTCTTTCATTTTTTATCTTGCTTGGCGTTTTGTCTCCTGCTTTATCAGTTTCGCTTTCTCGATCACTTTCAGAGCTGGAAATACATAATTTCAAACATGAAGCGAATCAAAACGAATAAGCAAAATTCGAAAAAAATACCCTTCCTTCCCACTCCGAACTGCAGCTTTCTCAAGAAGACGTTCTCTTAGTGTTTCTTCATCCAACTCCTCAACTTTAGCTTCCTTAATTACAAAAGATACAGCTTGGAACGTAGGGAACGTAGCGCAACTAAGTCATACTAGACAGCTAACCTTGGGTTTATCTTTCTCCTTTTCCTTTTTGTCCTTCTCCTTCTCCTTCTTGCGCTCAGAGCTACGGTCACGCTTGCTATCCTACATATTTTTAGATTATTATATAACAGTTTGACAACAAAAATAACTACACGATTAGTTGTGAAGGCGAACTGCGGTGAAAAATCACTTGATCCCATCGGTAATAAAGGTAATTGTCCTTGAAAATGCCATTAAACTCGCCTTGTCTTTATCCTTTTTTCGATCACGGCTTCTGCTCCTTTTCCTCTCCTTTTTCTCCTTTTCTTTATCCTTCTTCCTGTCACGTGATCGGGAGCGTTCTCGCTTTTTATCACGGGAACGAGAACGCCTGCTACGGCGATCACTGCAAAAGAAAAACATGATCTCCGTCGTGCCGGCACACCAAACAGGTATTCTATGTGTGGTCATAGTAGGAAGAATCAAAGCATTTTGGAATACTGAAATGTGAAGTGCCAACTACACGTCACACAAGGCAAATTCCCTCCGAAACTCAGCTACAATTCGGTCAAGAAATAACTGCCGTGACATCATGCTACAGTCACGAGTTATTAAAATTGAAATGGAAGAAGAAAACTAAAGTCGTAAATCGCCGCAGCAGTTCCTATTATGAGACTTAAAGAATGATGAAAGTCAAAGTTTTACCGGCTTCGGCTTCTTCGCCTGTCTCGGCTTCGACTGCGCTTCTTTTCGCGCGATCGGCTTCTTTTACGATCCCGCGATCTGGAGCGACTCCGTCTTTTGTCGCGTGATCGCGACTGTGAACGGCTTCTGCGACGGCGTGGCGATCTGCTTCTACGACGAGGCGACGGTGTGCGACGGCGGCGAAGAGGTGAACGGGAACGTGAGCGTCGATCTAGATATAGAAAACGGTATTGTCTCGTTCAGTTCAAAGTAACTTTTTAGCTAAGAAGGGGATATGAACAGAACTGAATTGAACAGAGAATGCTCAAATTTGCTATAGTAATGAAGGGTTGCAGTGATTCCAACACAGATAATGAACTCACTCTTTCCCATTCTAATAGCTTCCTCTACTTCCTCCAAGGCTTGGTCCGCAGACTTTGCTTGTGGTTTGATTATTGCCACACGTGAATGTTGAATACTGAAAGAAACAATATTGAGGGAAATATTCCAGCTTCAAATTGCACGCTTTCTAAAATAAAAAGAAAAGGGAATAAATGATGTTAATTTGAGTGGTTTGTTATGTAGAACTTCCATGAAGACTAAAAGCGCGTACCGCAACGGCCTGCCCTGGTAGTCTATACCATTATTCTGAAGAGCGATTGGCACGGAGGTCTGGTTGGTGAATTCGATATAAGCATAAGCGCAAGGCAGAGTATCGGGGCCTGTAGCCATTCGGAGGTACATGACCTTAATTATTCAAGATATATAGAAACATTGTATTTAATGAGTAAATGGAAAATTAACGCCGATTAAAAGTGTTTCGTACCTCGCCTACAAAACTGTTGAAAAAATCCAACACAGCCTGACCATCTACACCTTTAGGAAGGTTTCCAACATAGATAGTTCTTCTTATTTCTTCTACTTTTGCTAGATCGGTATTACCAGGTAGTGGGGGATACGCAGGAAGACCAAGCGCTTCCATTTGTGGATCCGCTGTAAGCAACTGAAACATGTGAAGCATTATAGCAAAGTCACCAAAATGAAAAAAATCAAGTAAAGCAAAAATTTAAGCAGACTGAAAACTGTGGTGGATAAAAATATTTACAGATAAGTGATAAACAACATAAAGATATAGTAGAGAGAACAAAATGAAAAGCGAGCTAATTTCCCTCAGAAACATCACGAGCAGTTTTTTGCCGACACCATCCTTCGAATTCTACCCAACAAAACGCTTTGAAGGACCGAAAACAATGAATCTGGCAATATTAGCTCTAAAAAAAGACGCAGTTACCACAGATGATCCATCTTCCAGTTCCTGTACTTTGTTAGTGACATGTGGAGGTAACTGACGCTGTCCTGCCGTAACTGGACCACCGGAGTTTATAAAAGTTGCTTCATCGGGAATGGTACCTAAATGAACGGGAATATGCATCTTCAGGATAATCACACAAAATATCCAAATTGCTTGTGGTAAGAAGCGAGATTTGAAGTGTTACTAAACTACTGACACATTTTACTTGTACAGAGCCAAGTACTGCTTCGCGCCACCTTGTCTAGGACCCTTTTGCAAGTTTCCTTTAGGGCAAAGTGAAATCACCCGAAACGCAGCATTGGCACGCTTCGCTGGTGAAAATAATTCCCTGCAAACCTGCTCAACTATTTTTCCTCGTGAGAAATTTCTAGCAAGATTTTCTATGAATTTTAAGTGGAATGCAGTGTCTTTCTACTCTCTCCACTTGCTAATCGGGGCTCCAAAGTAAACCCGAGCAACGTCCTCAACCTTTATGCTGTATATCTATACGTTGTTCGATGCGCAAGCGATGCTGATGAGAGCTCCCTGTTTGTAGTTCGAAATGAAAACATTCAGCAACCTTCCCCTCTCTTTGTTTTCTGTGGAATCAGATGTTTCACATGAAGTACACCATGACAGTACGGAGAAGTCGCTATTTTAACAGCAACTGAGATTTCAGCTCAACCTTTGACCTCTTGTATAAATCATGTGACAGAATCTGAAATCGAGCCCTCATCCATCATGTCTCCGAGCTGCTGCCTTCAAAAACCTAGCGATTTCAATTGACATGACTTTGTTGCAAGCAATGTGGCATAAGTACATTCATCGCCTAGTTTACGCGAAGTCACCCAATCGTGGCGGGCAAAGGGGGTACGGAAGCCAGTAACACCCTTTCTCCCCACTCAACCACGCAACGATGGGAAGGAAAAGCTTTGTTATAGTAGATAGAGTTAGCTATATAGCATTCCAAGTTGCCAAGTAGCTTGTTAGTACTTGATCTTCCCCTTGAAAGCTGGGACCCGAAGAACGGCTCCCAGGTGCACAGAAAAGAATTTGGAAGAGAACGTATTGTCTGGTGCTTCCAACTACAAAATGAGTCTTAACGAGAAATTCTGTTACACATGTCTGAAAGCTAAACTTCACTTACTTTGCAGGAACGGTGCGCAAACAATAGCACGATCAATAAGTACGGTATTTGTGAGATGTTGTCCGACTTCAACCGCGCGATCGTCATCGTATTTTATAAAGGCACATTTGGAAGTTGTAGAAGAGGTGATGTTCATATCCGAGGGGTACACCTGAACGAGACAATGAGGATGCATCACTGAAAACGAAGTTCAATCCAAATCTCTACAATGTTAGGAGAAAACCTGGTAGTGTAACTCGTCCCTCCTTCGCCCTCAGTTTAAATGCTTAAGTGCTTGACTTGCACAATTATCCAGATTCCCTTTCATTTTTCAGGAAAACCAAAAAATGCGCAACAGCATGGAGTAGAGACCATCCGTACGTATTTAATTCGGCTCCTTAGCAGAATGCTAAAGATGGGAGCGTTGGTCGCGCATTCGCCTTCGCTTGAACACAACAGCCCTTTACGTTTAGTTGTTGTAGCCTATAACATGCTACAGAACAAGGTATAAGGCAGAAAAAAGAGCGCCATGGACGTCGTTGTGGAAGTTTGGTATTATGTCCGTTTCTTACTCCTTTTCCAGGGCGAAAATGGAAATCAAGTGGTACGACCATTGCGTTTTGACGAGATCTGTTTGGATGACGTTTTCCATACGTAAGCGAAAGAGTGGGGAAAGGGATGGGTTGTTACGCCGCGCAAGCAATCTGTATGGTTCTGCGGAGCCATACATTATGAGCTGTACCAATTTTCACAGCACTCGCCCTCTCTTCATGTTCTTATCTGCGGTATTATGGTCCACCGTTACGCTTAGTTACCTCAAAGATGTTGGTCAATGATCTGAAGGTAAGCGTTTTGCCAAGGAGTCGAATTAATTATGTACGGCTAGTCTCTACTACGGCATTGCAAACTTCAAAAAACTAAGTGACAAACTTGTGTCTAAAATATACAGTGGGCGTCAATGGCGGTGACCCGTCTGCGGCCTCGAACAGGACGCGGCGCGATCGCGTCGCTCGAGCGAGAACCCTCTCCGGGACATCAAATTAAGGGGTTTTCTCGATAGTCAGTTAGTTTTCTTGTTAGTTATCATCAAATATAATGAACAACTATCAAGAAAACACAGATAAGCCACTGCGGCGACGTTTCTAGCGTGAGCGGTGCGGTCGCGCCGCGTGCTTTGCGAGGCCGCAGACGGGTCACCGCCATTGACGCCCACTGTAATATCGCTCACCTTCATTTCTTCGATCCTTCCAATGTATTGGAACATTGTGAAGATCTGGTCCTTCGTTGCAGTGACAGATATATTCGATACTTGAAGGATTTTAATCTTATCCCTCTTATCGTCCGCCCCCATCTTGCTCTGAAAAGATACATATAGTAAGTCATCCAAATGACAAGAAGATAAAAGAGATACATATAAATAATCCAAATAACAACATAAAAGAGATCTACGCTGCGGGATCATTCTCCAACACAAAAAACAGCACCAATAAACGACAAAGAAAGGGTTTCGGGAAAGCATTATCGAACCAAATTCTTGCAATAAACAATTTGAAGCTTCAGAGCAAAAGCTTTAGCTCGTGCATTGAAAAAAAAAAACGTCCACCAGGATTTTTTTTTCCATTCGAAAGTACGCCACAGTAAACACATTCGTTTGAGGACCACTCTGTGTGCAGCACGGCTGCGCATCAACTCGTCCGTGATTTATTTTTCTTTTCGGCACCAGTTGCGTTCTTTTAAATAAACTTTTCTTCAGCATTGTTAGGAAACTAGTTCTGGATTGATATTCCCTAATCGATTTCTTGCAAAGGACTGCTGATATTTTCGGTTTACAAACGATCTCACATAGGTTAGCATTGAGAGTGGTTTTATGGACGAGTTCGACCGCGTTCATTTTCTCGGCAATGCCGCGATCCTAAATTTCTCGAAATATATTTTTCTTTCCTTATTTTTCTTCTTGCTAACTGCATGGTTTAGTTTGGCTTTGCTTCTCTGCATATCCTTTCCAATGAGCGCATCGTGTGGGAACTAACATTAACAATTTTAAAAAGTTGGAACAAAGGAGCTATCTGCAGCCACATTTTCAAAGCTTAAGCAATTTTGCCTGTGAATGCAGTGAGTTTCTTTCGAGCTGTTCACAATGCCAAGATTCAAGAACAGTTGAACATGGAAACTAAAGCAATTTGTTTCAGCTTTCTTCTTTTGTACTATTTTTCTCTGGTTGCCTAGTAGTTGACCGTTCTTATTGCACCCGGGTTGCACCATTCCACATTTTGTTACTGTTGTCTATTTCAGCGAGATTTTATTGACCTCAAGCTCGAGAAATGAATTTCTGTGAAAACCATGCACACAGAGGTAATAATGCTGATTTCGAATAACACACTGATTTTGCTTGTCAGTGTCGATTTTATTGATTTTATCGGTTTTTCCCGAGTTTTACTCGTCCGTCAAATCTCCCTGAAAACTTGCATAGGAATGTTTCAGTGTGCTGATCACGAATATAGTAGCCGCCTTGCATTATGCCCTTCATCTCATTGGTTTTCTACAGATTTGCCCCCGCCGTTGTTTGGACTTCCCTAGACTTCTCATCAAGAGATCGACCGTTTCTTGCAAAATCCTTATACATAGTCTTTGTAGCCAGCATCTCCTAAAACTTCTGTAAACCACTTTTCAGAGAGATCTTATAAATTGGTCATCTTGGAAAAAATTGAGAAGATCAGTAAAATCGAAGCTTCTGTGTAAAACGAATATGAAATTAGTTACCAGCACTCTCCACTATCACCGAGTTCGAGTTCTTAGTTTTTTTTTTCCTTCCTTTTCCTGTTTCTAATGCACCAATACCGTGATTTCCCATTCGAGTGGCTTTTATCCTCCGTAGCGATCGTGATACCCACATGTTCTACTCCCTTGCAGCTCCTTTCTATTAGCTTGTCGTCTTTCATTGTTCTGACGAGTTTATGTACCGATATTTGGGAGTAGAATGAAAGTAGCCTTTTTTCCTCTGAAAATGCTGTTAAAGTTATTTAGCGACCTACTGGTAGGACTAGTAGGATGGAGCTACTATTGTTGCCTATTTCATAGCGTCACTTTCGAAAATCGTATTGAGTGGGCGTTGTAGCGTGATTGTTTTCTGTGCTGCGATCCAATGTATTAGTGCGACCACTAGCACCTCTTCAAACGCATCGCTTCCTGAGATATTCAGATCGCTCGATTTATCGTTGCCATTTATGGTTCCTGTACCTGCTCTTCTTACGTAGCATCTTTCTTTCCAGAAAAAAATTGAAAAATGGCCGATGATGGAGTCAATCCGAAGGCCTATCCACTCGCTGATACTCAACTGTCACAAAAGCTTCTGGATCTCGTCCAGCAAGCTATGAATTATAAGCAACTGAAGAAGGGTGCTAACGAAGCTACTAAGACACTGAATAGAGGAATCGCTGAGGTATGAAAGCAAAGCTACCAATTTTTAGATAGCTAGATCCTTACTTATTAAATTTGAGGACAACTATTCAGGTCATCATCATGGCGGCTGACGCAGAGCCTTTGGAGATCATCCTGCATCTTCCGTTACTTTGCGAAGATAAGAACGTGCCCTACGTTTTCGTACGAAGCAAAGCTGCTCTCGGACGAGCTTGTGGTGTTACTCGACCAGTCATTGCGGTGTCAATTACTCAGAACGAGGGATCTCAGCTCAAATCTCAGATTCAAAAACTCAAAGAAGATGTGGAGAAACTTCTTATTTGATTTGATCGGTTGTTACTTGTATATTTTGTGAACGTGTTACCTGTTGTTCGTCGTAGTTTGTTGTTGTGTTTTCAATTGTTGCTTACATGAATGAGTGGATAAAATTGAACCCACACTACAACAGCTAGGCATTTTACTAAATATATGGGGTTAAGAAAGGTAAAGAATGCTTGTGTCTGATGAGAAGCACCTAGGACTGTCTGTCCACAGCTTTAAGGATTTCGCATTTCCGCGTGCGTTACTGATAGCAGAGAGTAGAAGGTCGCGATTGGGGCAGCAGTGGTCTTAGGAAGAGGTGTTGCCGGAGTTTTAAAAATAAATCGGAGAAAAGATCTAGAAGCCAGTTCTAGGTGGGAGTAATTAATCATGAATTCGCATTGAACGGATCGAATGGTAACAGGAATCGCGAATGGACTTACAGCGGATCTATACATTGTATAATAAAATAGAAATTGATCTGAGGGATTATCGTATCCATACCTGTTCCGATTTCCCATTTCTTGGGTGTGTTCGGATTTGTGTCAGAAATGGAAAACCGAGTTGACTATTCTAATCATGTTTTCTTCATTTCTAGAAGCTGTTATACAAAGTGTACTACCCCATTCACCACTTTCACCTAGTCTGTCATCGTCAGGTCATCCCTTCGCTTTTTTCTGCAGATCAGGCCACCTCCAGAGATCGGGCGCGCCGCTATTTCTGGGCTCAACACTTGAAGTCACTGAAGGAAATCACTTTCCTTGCTTATATTTCAAATTGTCAGGATACTCCTTTTCCTGCTCGAATTTAGTTTCGTTGTTCTATCAAATTTTTGGTTAAATCACTGAAAAAATTGCCAAGTGCTCCAGAAGAAGGGAAGAACTGCAATTCTGAAGATTTCATTCTGCTGGTTGCTGATCTGTTTTTCTTTTTTTCAATGAATGAAGTACCTGAAGTACCTTCTATGATGTACCTGAAGCACTAGGCTGGTGGGGAGCTTCTGTTCGAAATTTGGAAAGTGGGTGGGACAGTGCTGGATTTCCCATCTTTCTTTGTTTTCCTTTGACCGTTTTCGCCAGTTTCCAAACCTATCCCACTGAAATGGTGGCCGTGACTGTCCTGCCCCGTGTGAGCTTTTCGAACTGCAGCATCCATCCAGCCTTGTGACGTGGGGTCATCCAAATTGTGGTTGCTCCTAAAATCTCATACCACTGGACTAGAAACGACTGGATCAGGTGGGTCCTGTGGAATATTTGGCACTCCTAGGCGACGCATGTGATGTTGCTGGCCCCAGCTACCTTCACCAAGCTGCTCCACAGCAGCTTAAAACAGGAGTTTAAAAAAAGTGCCTCTACGAATTCGAGGCATTGCTGGGGCAGCAATGCCCTTGTCGGCCTAGTAGACCCTCCTGAGGAATAGTGTAGGAAATGTTTTTCAATGTCGCCTACGTCACACCGCTCTCCTAAGTGAGTTTCCTAATAAAAATAATTTTTGAAAAACTTCGGTAGACTTTTCGGCCAGCCAAATAGATATGGGCAACGGTGATATCAGACTGAAGTGTGAGATTGTAAGTTAGCTCTGTGTGCGCTCCACTTTTTGATTCACTACAGGGTGCGCCATAAGTTCTTGCACACCATACTTAGTAACACCACTGCGGTTAAATTAAACATAATGGGATGCCCTCTATAGCGAAAATGAGTCAACTCAATAGGAACCCAAACCACCTATCAGATCAGGAATATGTCATCACTTGTTTCCGTAGTAACTCGAACTTGAGAGAAAAGTGAGATGCTCGCGGCACGGTTTGGAGCGCGGTAACACTGTCTTTTCGAACAGAAGCCACTACTCACAGCAAATCAAATCGTTTCTCACGAAATCATTGGAGTAGACGGAGAAGACATCGTGGAATTCAACGGATGTACTGGAATCCCATCTTCCCTTTCTTTCAGAATTTTCAGAAATTTTTTAAGAAAAGGGCGTGTATGAGCAATTTTTTCAGTTTGAACCGCAACATCAAAATTACTCTGGATTTCACTCGCAGAGTATTTTTGGAAAGAAGACACCTTGCTGCTTCTAACTCAAGTTGAACAGTGCAAAGATGACGCTTCTGTTAAGCTTAGAATCTGTTCTGCGCCATATGCGCCTCCTGGAATGCTGCACCACCGAAATCCCGTGCTCAGAACGAACTCTTCCCTAACGCCAATCCGATTCTGGTGGACAGCCTTACTCAATTTTATTTTAGAGCAAATCAAATGCTATATCATACATAGGTTTGGACTCGTAGCATAGGGCAGAGGTAAAGCTTCGAGAGGTTTTATACCAGATAAACCTTGCGCCACGAGGTGCTCTCTACTCCCTCAACTTTGAGTTATTACAAAAGCAGATGGAGATGTATCTCTGATCTGATAGGTGTTTTGAGTTGCTATTGAGTTGGCTCAGTACCGCCATAGAGGTCATGGCATTACGTTGAATCCAGCGGCTGTGGCGTACTAAATATTGTGTGCAAGAACTTATGGCGCACCCTGTATACCCGCTAAATCTTCCGGAACAGCAAGCACCATCCTTCTTCGCTATCACGCGCAATGGATCACGTAAGAATCAAATTCAAAATCACTGTACAATCTGTTCCTACACTGCCACTATAGTTCTCAAGGACTGTGTTTGTGTCCTTGCGTCGCCATCGCCGACGACTGTGAGTCCGATGCGCATCGATTGTGGATGGAGCGTCACCGGCGATGGCGACGCAGGGTGCTATACTCCTCGAGAAGTATAGCGGCCACCTTACGTAAAATTACAATATGTACAACACGCCTTTGCTTTCTAGAGAGTTCAGTTCCTGTTCAGGGCCTGCACGAACAGGTGCCATTTGCAGCGGAATTCATTCCGAATGTGCTGAGAATTTCGTTGTAACTCATGCTGTATCATGAGAAAAAAACAAAATTGGTCCGGAAGCGCATATATGTAAATCAGTATTGGTAATTTCTTATGTTCCTATGGACGTGTGGGGAATAATTCTACATCTGAGATTTTTCGAGAAGAGAATGCCTCATTTTGCTTGTTTCTCTAGAGAGCAGTCAATGGTTGGAGTGATATTCTGGGATACGTGATAAGGACAGTACAACACATGACGATGACGATGTATGACGGATCTATGTATGTACAGCAAGGTTGTGCACTTCACATGAAACATCATCGATGTTCGATATAACAGGGGGAGTGCGCCAAGGATCAGCGTTGAGCTCATTTCTCTTCATTATTACACTGGGCACAATGGTAAAACATCTTTTGGAAGGTATTCACACTGCTCTATGCTGACAATCGTTTTGATGGCATGCTCGAGAGCAGATCTAGCTCAAGATCCACAAATGGAAGTTAGCACTTGCAGACGTGAGTTTGGAGATGAACCTGAAGAAAGTGGAGGTCATGAGCCTTGTCCAGAGCTGCCTTTTCAGTATGAGTTGGATCCAGCTGTTTGCAGTTTCTGCTTCATATATCAGGTGACGCCTGGCTATCGCAGTAGTGACGAAGATTTCGAAAAAGTTCGTCAGAGAGTTTACAGCTGCTAAGTCGACAGCTTTGAGGTGTTCAGAAAGGGATCTACTGTGCTGTTAGTGTCATCACATCTGTCTCTGTTCCTATCAGTTGCCAAAAAGGTTCAGTTGTCACCCCCTCATTTACCTTGAATCCCAGTTTCCACCTGGTTTACCTACTCCTTCTATACACACGCATAGGTCAACCATAATGGCTGACTAGTTGTAGTAAGATCGAAACAAGTGGACTGTTTGGCCAACGATAAGAGCAGCCAGCAGCGGGCTCCGCCTCCCTGGAACGTCGCATGGTTTAGTCGTCATGGAGTTTTTCCGGGCGGCCGCGCTGTGCTGTCTCGAAGCTCCCGTCGAGAGCGACAAATTGCCGTTCCTAAGGCTATCTGGTCTTCCTCAGCCAGTTTACTGGTTCTCCCCGAGAGCATTTTTCGTGTTGTTCGCTCGTGACGTGTCCGAGGTTCGCCATGGACCACTCAGTTCAGTCGGTTTTCAGATCTCAAATGGGTGCCGCCAAAGTTTCGCTGTTTTCACTTGCCGCTGTTCTCGCCGTTTCTGTACTGCTCGAACTTCTGCACACCAAACATCCAGTGCATATTGATGGCACAGTTGAAGAAGGCTTCGAGAGAGTCAAGGAATTATTCGTGTGGGTTACTGAATTGAAACAATTTTTTGATATTCGTAGGAAGGAGGTCTTGTCTGGAACCAAAACAAATGGTGCAATTCTCCATACTCTGTCCTTCGCTCCTATTCTCTACTCTATAGAGTTGTATCTAAGCCGGCTCTGATTGCCACAGCTTGCGATCGTCACTTGCAAAAACTCGTTGCCGAATCAGAGTTTCTTGTTTTTGTTTTCCATTTCCTTTTTTTTATTGGACGACAGAGTCTCTAATTCTGAAGAAAAAGGGTGAATGTTCCATTATGTTGTTTTAGTCCGGGCTCATCACAATCCTCATCTTATTTAAAAAGACAATTTCTTCTTAATCCCTTCTACAACTTGACATACAGTTCCAAGCTAACTGGACAAGATCCTGGGTTCCAGCACTTCTAACACGGTCACGATTGGCTATTAATTTTTATTCTCTCACAAGATTTTCACCTCATTTGGTCTAACTAAACCTTGAAGTTTCATTCGGTGAATATATAATTAAATTCAACTCCGTGATCGATTCTGGAGAAGAATTAAAGGCAGCACGCACGGAAATTTTCGTCTCAGCAAGTGATGTCGGTGTGATGATTCGCTTGGTGTAGGGACAGCTTCAAGACACAAATCACAGTGAAAACGCACAAACGCACACCGCTCACAATAAACAGGACATCCCCAAGGATCAGCCAGGGTAGTTACAGACTAAGGCAAACAACTTGTCATATTTGAACTAGAGCTGTAATATGTACCTTTTTGAAGCACGGAGAATGCTTGATGTTGGCTGTTTTATAATGCATTTTTTCTTCTAACTTATATTATGATACATTTAGAACATTTCTTCCTTTTCTTTTCCATTCTTGCGGTGAGTCAGTTCTCACTCTCGTCTCGTTATCTAGGACGTTCATTGTTTCTTCATTCACCTAGTAAGCTTTTTCTGCTAGTTTCGAATTTGACCTCAGTTCCTGTTTTTGAGTCCTTTTATGTCTTCTTCCTTTCTCAGTTCACTATTTAGTTCCATGTTTCCTCTGACAGTTACTTCCTGCGGTCCTCTCCAAAAAAGAAGGAAAACACTCCGAAAAAATTATGGAAAACACTGACGAAAAAACTTCTGTAGCTCGATCGAACCTCTGTCGAAGTAGTGAATAGGAGAACTACATACAGAAGAGGGATTTTCTTAGTTTTGCTTAGGTTTATAACCCTCCAGTGTTCAGCGCACTCAAATGCCCACATTGAGTCAGTCTCTCACGGCTGAAATTTCCCTTTGGTGCTCAATCCAATCTTGTCGGTAAATTTTGACCACATTGGAGGAAATTGGATCGAACCTCAGTTTGTAGTGTTTTTCGGGACGGGGTTGAAACGATTTTGACATAAAAATTACAGAAATCCGCAATTCAAAATGAGTTTTTACTAGTTTCTCATGCTTGGTAATGGTTTTGCCGACGTGTAATGTGTTACCTGGCCGCGAAGGGAGGCAATGTTCCCGTTTCCAAGAAGAATTACGCGCGCATTGTTCTTGTCGCACGGACGTTACCCTGAAAAAAAAAAGAACACATTAGTGTCGTTCCCCATAATATACTTCAGCTTTACCCACAACAATACTTCAGCTTTACTCACAACAATGTCGCTAGAGTTGTTGCTGTAAAAAATTAGCTTAGCAACATTTTGATCATGACCTGAAAGTAGGCAGTACTTTCTTGCAGAGAGAAGCACAGTTGCTGTCCTTTGGACTTTCCCGGATTTTTTTGCCAAGCGCTGCAGCAAGTTCACTGCGGCAACGATAATGTGAGCCAGGATCGCGACAGCATTATAATATCAAAGCAGCGCCGTCATGACGTCGCTTTTCTACGGCTAGATATGAGCGGCTTATTCACCGGCAATAATAAAAGATAGTTCTCATGGATAAACTCATTTTCAGACTCCTCTATACATAAATGGTATCTCCTCATTTTGCGCTTTGGATATTAGCAGATTCTGGTTTTTTTTTTTTTGACACGCTGATCTCCACCGGTCTACGTAAAATGTTTCAACACCTTCATTAGACTTTGCAGCTGTTGTGGGGTTGAATATCTGTGTTGATCTGATGGATAGAAATGGCAAAGACTTACTCACCACCGCTGCAGCTCCGGCGGGCTGGTATCACAGCTGGAAGGGTTCGGCCTGAATCCTGGAAATTCGCATTCCCACCCTTCCCAAAATGGTGTTCTCGTCATTTCTATGAATTTTGGTGTCCACCATTGAGAACAACATGCTGAAAAGATTGAGACTCTAAGATTTCTTTCTTTCTTTCCTTCTTTCTTTCTTTCCTTCTTTCTTTCTTTCTTTCTTTCCTTCTTTCTTTCTTTCTTTCTTTCTTTCTTTCTTTCTTTCTCTTTCTCTTTCTCTCTCTCTTCTGATTGCGAGCGTTGACATTTCTAACACCTGTATGTATCTAATTAGCTGGAGATTAAGTTACTTAGTTAGTTAGGTTAAGTTAGGGGGTAGATAATTTCACAGTGTTTTCCTAGACAAGGTCTGCCAATCTTGGCTCCACATATTTTGGCGAGATCGGTTTTGCATGCGTCTTTCTAGGAACTTCTTGGAGAGTGTAATATGTTGAAGTCAAAGCCATTATCATTAGTGCACGATTTCCCTGAGCCTGTTACACTAGCGCAGCCAGCGCTGTATACATCACTGAAATCTTTTGCCGCAACAGCAACATAGGCATGCTTTCTAAAGGAAGAGTGAATCATCGTACTCGAAAGCTTATGAGGTTCATTCCATTTAGATCTTCACACCATTCCCGATGCTTTTTATACTTAGGATCCCCACAATTTGTTGCGCCGTACGTATTGATTTTAAAAGTAGTCTGCAGTTAGGAAGGTAAGCAGTATGTAGCAGGGATGAGCGGACTATTCGTATTTGGTATTCTGCCTAGCCACTGCCCGTAGGTTTTGACGTATCCGTTAGTCAGGCCGTTATCCGAGCCTTTGGCACAGGATTACAGTTCGGATAGTGCAGAAAACGGTGGCTTCTTTCAGTTTGCACTTTTCTCCGAAAAACAGTTATCTGTTTCAGGAAATTTTACATTTACAGAATTTTCAGGCAATGTATCCTGACCCCTTTTTTGTCGGGTTTCATCATTGGTTGAAATTCTTGTAGTAAAGTATGAGAAAGTCGTACGGACCTAGAGCCTTTTGCTCCTGACTGCCAGGAGGAATTCACGTTGTAATTTTCTGGGGCGTCATGGTCTGTGGTGTCCCTGAACCTCTGGTCACTATCAGTTATTCGTTTTTCATTATCCGTTATCCAGTAATTTTTGGCCTGTCCGTTATCCGGAAGCTATCCTGGCTTTGGAAAATCTTATCTGCTCATCACTGATATACAGGGCTATACAAAGGACTATGTAGGAAAGAAAATATAGCACATTATATTGCCGGTCGACTAGGCTAAGCTCACTGTCATTCTGATCCCGTCGTAGTTCCTTTGTTCGTACCTCCCACTATAGGGTGCGCCATAAGTTCTTGCACAGCATATTTAGTATGCCACAGCGGCTGGATTCAACGTAATGGCATGACCTCTATGGCGGTACTGAGCCAACCTAATAGCAACTCAAAACACCTATCAGATCAGGGATAGGTCTCCATTTGCTTTTGTAATAACTCAAAGTTGAGAGAGTAGCGAGCACCTCGTGGCGCGCTGATGTGTCTGCTATAAAACCTCTCGAAGCTTTACCTCAGCTTCATGCTACGAGTCCAAACTTAGGTATGATATAGCACTTGATTCGCTCTATAACATAGTTGAGTGTGGCAATCCATCAGAATCGGATTGGTGTTATAGAGAAGTTCGTTCTAAGCACGGGATTTCGGTCGTGCAGCATTCCAGGAGACGCATATGGCACAGAGCAGGTTCTAAGCTTTACAGAAGCGTCATCTTTGAGCTGTTCAACTTGAGTTGGAAGCAGCAAGGTGTCTTCTCTCCAAAAATACTCTGCGAGTGAAATCCAGAGTAACTTTGATGTTGTGGTTCATAAAAAACTGAAAAAAAAACTCATACACGCCCTTTCCTTGAAAAGTTTCTGAAATTTCTGAAAGGAAGGGAAGATGGGATCGAAGTACATCCGGTGAATTCCCCGATGTCTCCTCCGTCTACTCCAGTGATTTGGTGAGAAACGTTTTGATTTGCTCTGAGTAGTGCCTTCCGTTCTAAGAGACAGTGTAACCGCGCTCCAAACCATGCCGCGAGCAGCTCACTTTTCTCTCAAGTTTGAGCTACTACGGAAGCAGCTGTCGTTATATTCCTGTTCTGATAGGTGATTTGGGTTGCTATTGAGTTGGCTCATTTTCGCTATGGAGGTCATGCCATTATGTTGAATTCAACCGCTGTGGTGTTACCAAGTATGGTGTGCAAGAACTTATGGCGCACCCTGTATATGAAACAAAGGAGCTGTGTCTAAAAAAAACTTTGGTAAACAGAGAGAAATGAGAAAGAAAACGAAGAAATTATTGGCAGCGTAGCTTTTCGGTACATAGGCTCCGCCCCCTGGTAAGAGATAGTAAACGCAGGCAGCTATGGCGCCGGCGAGACATGGAGATGAGCAGAGAAACATGACGCTGGCTAGAGAAAGGAGCTGGCAGCAAATCCTCCTGGAAGCCCGCGAGAATTCAACGGAAGAAGACTTCCAGTACAATGCACAATTTGCTGGGTTTACCTTTACAAANATCTTGCTAGTTCTAGGTGAACCAGTGATCATGGTGATCAAAAAATGAACAAGCCAATAGATTAATTATTAAACGAATCAATAATTTAGTTAATATTTTACTCATTTATTTTATGTAGTAGTTGAAATTACAAAAACTTCTCCTTCATTATAACACACACACATATATATGGAGGGACAGTACGGTTCACTTCGCGACGTCATCATTTTCTCTCATGCCTCTTTTTTCTCCATCACTTCCAACTTCTAGCTTTGATCTCTTGGCTACTGGTAGGAGCTTCCTGTTGGTCGTGCTATTGTACTGTCTACGACAATGCTGGTTCAAAATGTGCTCTTTGGTCTTGATTTTCAATCTCTTTGCCCACAGTTTGGCCTTGAAATCAACATTGCTGACGTTGTTGTACTTGTTCCTTTTTTGTGGCAAAACACTAAGTGTTTTGCATTTGGGTCCCTCTGTTTGTCCTCTGCCTACGAAATGATACGTGCGGTGTTTTTTTAGGGTATATCTTGGGTTGGTGACAGATTTCAAATGGAAAATATGATATTGCTCCACCTTCTAATTTCTCTTTCCAGCAAAAATTTCGAGGATGGCTGGGAGCGTGACGGTGCTTCCTTGGCTGTCTTCATCAACGGGACGAAGGTCGTTGATCTCTGGGGTGGTTACGCTGATCTGCAAGCGGCCAGAAAGTGGAAACAGGTCTGGCAGGAACTCGTTCACAAGGCGCGGCTTTTAAATCCTTATGAGGATCAAATTGCCTCGCTTTTCAGGATACTGTGTCCATCACGTTCTCAACGACCAAAGCAGTAGCGGCGATATGCGTGGCGATGCTGGCTGAGCGCGGTCGACTCCGGTATGACGAGCTAGTTTCCACGTACTGGCCAGGATTTGCTAAGCATGGCAAGGAAAATATTACCATTCAGATGGCACTTTCTCACGAGGTACTGCAGCATTATTGCATTCCAGGAAATCCGTATCATACTGTTTTGTGTTTGTTTACCTAGGCAGGACTTGGTTACTTGGACACACCCATAACAGAGGAAATCGCGGCAGATCACAACAAAATCAGAGAGATCCTCGAGAATGAGTGGCCAAAGTGGGAGCCGGGCCGAAAGAATGGATACCACCCGTTCACCTTCGGATGGATCGTGGATCAGATTGTGCGTCACGTGGACGAGAAACATCGTAGTATTGGACAGTTCCTTAGAGAGGAGATCACGGGGCCACATCGTCAGTTAATTGCTAATCCTTTATCAGCTATTTAGACTACTTGCAATCCTGTTATTCCTGTTTCCAGACATCGACTACCACATAGGACTCCCACTCGAGGAAGAATACAGAGTGGCCAGGGTCACAGTGCCGTCGATGTGGGAGCGCTTCGCTGAGGTGTTGCACGACTGGCGTGTATCCTGGTATTTCCTGGCTCTATGGAAGCTGGCTAGGGTAAGATCCTCATGCCGTTCCTTATGAATTCTTGGATCACTGCCCTCTTTACAGGACACTCCCTTATCGAGAGCAGTTAACAATCCGTCGTGGCTGAAAGCTGTGGACAGTTGCACGTTGAACAACCCTGAGTACCACCAACTGGAACAGGCCGCTGCTCTTGGAATTGGAAATGCTCGGTCGCTTGCAACGATATTTGATCTTGTACGTTGGCTTATGTTTTTTAGAAACTTGCTACATACATTACTTGCTTCCACAACTAATGTTGACGTTTATTTGCATTCTGAGATTTTTTGCAGCATCTTATCAAAATATAGGTGAAATATGAGGTGGAGAATAAGGCATAGTGAGCAGACATTCTTGATTATTTAGCACACGAATTCATGGAGACAGAGCAGCAGGAAGGGGTACAGTAGCTTGTTGCAAATGAGATGAAAGGTTCCCACCGGGTTGACAAAAACCAACTTTCGTTCTCATAAAATTGTAATTAGATCAAAGTCTACTGCTAGGTTGTACAACTATAAATACGCGTTTGTGGGTCAAACTAAAACAATTTTAAAAAGCAGTGGTGCAGCACCTCAGTCCAACTTGTATCCACCATTATTATCGGCAAACCTTCGCCATCTCTTTCGCAGAGAACAAGCGTCTCCTCAGCAGAATCCGTAGCGGCACGAGGCAATATAGCAGCTCGTTCAAATTCTGACCCTGACGCAGTCTTTTAAATTTTCTATGCCAAGGAAAGCAACTTCGACAAAGGAAATTTTTCGCTCGATAGTGACAAGTCTAGGCTACACGGCGACCATACGGACAACTTTCCACCCTAGGTTGGGAGAGGAGCGCAATCGAAAGATTTATCATTTCCCGATTTCCCGGTTCAGTTACCCAAGACCCGGGAATTTTTAACTTGTCAATTATTGCACGAATTTCCTCTATTAGCGAAGCAAATATCTTCTGAATATCTAGCATGGATTGCTCCTCAATCCTGCTGTTGTTTTTCCTTGTCTAAAGCCGCATAACTCGCGAATGGAAAATCCATAATTTTGGTGGGTCAAACACTAAATTTCCTTAAAAATCGAAAGCAGGAGATTTCTCAACAATTCATGTATGAGTTTATGCGCCTTGATTTGCTCTTTCATGCAGTATCAAACATTCCAGAATATTTGCTCAGAAAGGAGTCCATAAAGGCTGTAGAAAACAGCGCGCTTCCATAGTTTTACACCCTAATAAATTCATTTATGTCCCCTTAGGCACAATAATTAAACCCATCACTTGGTGGTACGCTGCAACCTTAGCGGGAACTTCTTTGAATATTCACACAGAGTGAAAAGAGGTTATCCTCGTAGACTCCTTTATCATGTATTGCTCTGTTTGGTTCTGATTATTTCTCGGAAGAAAGTCCCTGGTATACGTAGCTAAGGACTTAGTGCTAGCTGGGGGAACTCAATATGAGAGTCAGGTAGATGTTTTAAGGTAATATTTGAGTAACTTACATAACTCATTGGGTATCGTCAAAAAACTTCCCCTTTCTTCTTATTCTACTAACGTGGCCTACCAGATGAGGACAACAAATTCACGGAGCTTTTATAGACCAGGGCCTGGGTGCATCATTGATACAACCCAGGGTAACGTGTTGACGTCCATGTTAACGATGGGCTAAACTGTGTAGAGTTATCATGCTTACCCTGGGTAATCTCAATAATGCATGTGACCCAAGTAAGAACTTTGCTTTGTTCGTTGTTTGATGCTCGTATGAAGCGGCTGCAGAAATTTTGAACTATGCCGTTGTTGTGTGTGGCATTCGTTTTATCGATAGTTGTTTATTGCTCTGTAACGATCTTCGGCTGCTTGTGGACAAAAGCTGATAAGAGCATTCCTCCAATCTTCAGTTTGCAGTGATACATCAACTTCTGAAAAAAAAATTAGTGAAAGGGGTGCGGCTATCCATCAGACTGCGTGGAAACTTGGAATGGAAATAATATGAGTTTAATAAGCTGTCGGCTTTTTCGTAACGGCTTTGAAAGAAAATCTGTTGGTAACCCAGGTTCCAGCTGCCGGGTGAACGGGAGTCTGTATTTTTTGGTCGTAAAATTCGTTTGGCTGAACCATTCCAGGGGATGTTCATGAGTACGAGCACAAGTTCTATGTAAAGTAGATTGCTTCATAAACCTATCGACGCCGACGTTGTCGTGCGTCACTAGGGACTTCTTCCTAATCTGCGAAAAGCGGCGCAGCGATGGCATTTTATGACTCACAGATGTATTTTGTAGGGGGTTCACGCTATGCCGTTATCAGAAATCGCTTGCTGATGCTGATCAAGAGAGTTGTATGAACGCGAGAGGGAACACCTAGATTACGGAAAAACTTTGAATTCAGAAGGAGAAAGAGGAATGTTTTGCAGCTTCGTTGTTGCAAGGGGGGGGGGGGGCAATCACACACAACGACATCTTTTGCTCCTGTTTCGTCATATATAGGGACACAACATTTTGTTGTATAAAATTTTATGTGAGAATATTTTCCTTGCGGCTTGAAGAACAGCTAGAAACACTTCGTGGGTATGTACAGAGTAATTTTCTCATGCTTTGGCTTTTTTGCTGAAGAGTCTGCTTAGTTGTTCAACCATTGCCCTGGCCACTTGTTGACTAAAAATCACATCTTTAGATGAACACGCAGAAACTCATCGGTGAGCAGATGCTGGATCGTCTACAACACCACTACAATAACGATACTGATGTGATATTCGATGATAAAATCGCGAAAGGACATGGTTTCTTCTACCTCCCACTTCATAGGGCTGGCGTAAGTGATAGCTCTTCTCTTTGCATTTTACTCAACTCTTCACAGTTACTTTTGATTCCTTCTTGTTCAAATTTTTTTAACTTCAAATTAATTAAGAGACTTTCTTGTTACTTTGCTACCTTGTCTTAACACATGTAGATGATAACACCTTATTCCTGAGACCGAATAGAAAAAAAGCTCAACTGATCCCATTATAAATCCAGAACCCGATCCAAATGTTGGAGAAAGAGAAAGCGCTAAACCCATTGTTACCAATTTTCAAGGGTTACACTTCTCCCTCCTTTTCGATAATCCGCGACTTCACCCTATTCGAAATCGAATGTCCAAATCCGAATATATCTTATGCATTATTTGGTCCTAGGTATAATACTCATCCGTTTCATCCCTTCACTTTCAATTTTTTAGTGAATTCTCTTCAATTGCTGAATAGAAGCTAATCTTTTAATTAATCTTAATCTGATTAATCAATTAATCAATTAATCTAATTAATTTAATCTTTTAATTAATTGTTGGGCTTGTTCAACTTTCTTCTCGCTAAATCCACGACAGCAATGGCTCTACAATGCGGAATCAAGGGAAAATGAATACATTGGATAAAATCTAGGGTTAGCCCACATTGGGTTACCCCACTGACCGCCATGCGCCAGTTCACTTCGCTTGGTGATTGAGCTCGCTTTCCTCTTCAACTTCTGTGAGTACTATTTTAAGATTTCCCGATTAATGCAGTAGTTAATTCTAGAGGGTTTACTGAAATGCCGAACAAAAGAAACGAGTCAAACCTTTAGGAAATATGTACACGATAAAACAAAAGTGTAATCGTAAGTAAGTGAAGTGAAACCATGGACTTAATCAGGTTATTCAGGGCCCTATGCATAATTGAGATTACCTAGGGACCACACAAGTTAACCCATCATTAACATGGGCGTCAGCACGTTTACCATGGGTATTCTCAATGATTCATTCATACCTAGAGATCAATTATAATACATTCATGGTTGAAGACCTCTTTGTAGTAACTTTCTTTTTGTGAAGTTCTTCGGTTTTTTTGGCTCATATCTGGCCATGTACTCATCTGCAAATATAATAAAAAAGAAAGAAAAAATGTTGATATGATAAGATTATCATTTTTTTCTCTTATGTTTATTACGAAACAATGTCCATACAGTTCTTCTTATCAAATTGATGACTAGTAGTGCCCGTTGCTTCAAATTTTGATAAGCCCCTTATGGGAGGTAACGATCAATCGCTGCTCCATAGATTTCCATCAGAAACCAGAGATCGCCGCAGAATTGAAATGTTTTCAGACGGAGTTCCTCGTCGGACATACGGGTCATGGTTGTCAGCAGGTGGTTTCTGATCTCAAGAACAAAGTCTCAATTGCGTATGTGAGCAATGGCCTGAAGACGGGCCTGTACGACTTGTGCCGGACGTACAGTCGACTGCAGGACTCCATATATGACGTCATCGAATCTCGACTAGAAACTTCGCAAAGGATTTTGTAGTTGTGTCCATAGAGTTTAGGATGCTGTAAATATAATAGTTGTGTGTACCCGGAAATGACTCATTGTTGTGATAGAATTGTTCCTCTCAAGTTTCATGTTTCTTACCATTAATTATATATTTAATGTATAGAAACTTTTAATATTACCTTGTGGAAAAGGATTATATGCGTTCAGTCACTAATTCTCACCGGTACCAACTCGCTCATAACCTGATGATTAATCTGAGATGTGCAGATTTTTATGTGAAAAATGTCGTTGTTTTCCAACAAAGTTTATTGAAAGGAGTACTGAACGTTGCTCTACATTTTACACGACAATGTCAACAAACCGACACGAGTCATGACGCACACCTTAGGGTGTGTTTTTAGCAATTTCAGCACGTTCTACTCTCTGTTTATATGGTTGCGCCCGTGCTATCTACGTATTCTTTGCTCACATGTGGCAGTAGTGTTTATGCGTAATATTTTCGAGGAGAAAAACAGAGGTGTTGTCTTGACATTTTATGTCGGGATGTCAAAAGGGATTGTCACATCTGAAAATTCCTATAGAAGTTATCCACAATGAAAATACAGAATCCCAAAGGCGGTTATTCGTGTAATGATCAATCTGGTGTAACGAGTGTAGAATAATAACAGCGTCGGAGACGAGCTTGATACGGTGCCAGCAATTTAGTAGAGATGCGCAAAACCTTTCCTTTTTGGAAAAGCTATTGTCGCACTTAGCATTAAGAGGTCAGCAGGAGAGCCTCATGATCTCGTTTCAATCAAAGTATTCAAAGTAGGAAAGTAATCGTAAGCAATCAGTAAGTAATCAAAGTAGGGACAAAATCGTTGTAGTAATTACAGGGTGTCCAAAAATAACCAGAAAAGGATAAAGGATGAAGTGGTCGGCGTTGATCAATTCCGTCATGAGGGATGCGCCACGCATTCGACTTCATCTGAGCATCGTAGGGGCGTTGAATGCGTATGTGCCCTATACAGTGACTTGCGGGGGGGGGGGGGCATCCGATGAACAAAGTCAATGCTTCACCCTCCCAGACTAATCTGGTACTAATTTACCGACCCCAGAGAGAAGGATGGCTTGTTTGGCCGCGGGTGCAATCGAACCATCGACCGTGTGGGTGCGCAGCGAACCTCTTACCACTCTTACCACACACGCGCCCCAAAAAAATAACCAGTACAAGTAACAATGAGTATAATTTTTTGAAGCATGTACATACCTCTATATCGCGGCTGAGCAGAGGTTCCCGCTTAGCGGTCCGTTGGAGGGTAGAACCTTCTCACCAACGAATTTTTACACTCCTGATGCCCCTTGTATGATATTTTAGAGATTTTAAATTTTTTTAAAATTACTTAATTGAAATGCGTAAGGTAGTAGCATGTAGTCTCTTTTTTATGTGCAGCTAGTCATATACAGAGAGCTGCGTTTCTACCCGAACCCCTGCCTCTGTGCCCAAGAGCGCCGCGCCGCGGTCCCGCCCCTTGCCTACTGCCGTTTGGAGTTCATTGTGGTTTGGTAGTTATCTCGCAAAATTTTACGATAAGAAGCATTCTGCTTATTGTGAATTAGTTTCTTATCGATTTCCAGGTAAAAGACATTAGAGGAAAGCAGTAAGAAAAAGCAAAGTTTAAACTATTTAATTGAAAAGCGGCAGGTAAGTGACATGTACAGTGGGCGTCAATGGCGGTGACCCGCCTACGGCCCCGAAAAGCTCGCGTCGCGACCGTGCCGCTCATGGCAGAATCGTCGCTGCGGCGGCGAATCTGGGTTTTCTTGATTGTTGTTCATCTCATTTGATGATAACTAATAAGAAAACGAACTGGATATCAAGAAAACCCCGTAATTTGATGTCTCGGGGAGGGTTCCTGCTCGAGCGGCGCGGTCGCGCCGCGTACCTTTTGAGGCCCCAGACGGGTCACCGCCATTGACGCCCACTGTAGTTACTTTTTTGTTAATGGACGGTAGGCCTGCCATTTCTGATCTTCGTTTGAGCTAACAGAGCCTTGAACAGTGGAGAGTGAAAAAGGGAGAGGCCATCCAGAAGTCTTCAGAGTTGATCTCTCTGTGCATCCGTCTGGGAGCAATTTCGTGCATAAATTAAATAGATCACTTCATAAATTATTTCAGAGCAAATTTATTATTTCCGGTGAGGCTAAATTTTTTTCGGCATTTAAGTAAGATGGATCACAAAGGAAGCTTTTCTTTGGGGAGATTTGCAGTGTTCGCATCTATTTCCAGGAACTTTACGAACAAAGTAATAAATATTCCGCTTCATCTGGCGTGAGCTTGACAATCCATTACTCTTCTCACAACAATATCGTGTAGTGAAAACAAGATTGTCCGATGGATCCACCGTTCTACCCCAAGCAGAAAATCCAGACCAGCACCAGCAACGGAGCTGCAGCAGTGCGACCCGACCACAAACTGTTGCCAGGCAACGGTGCGCGAGATCTGCATGATTATGTGACCTGGTCAGCTGGCTCCAGTGCTGCGCTAAGGTGAAATTTTCAATAATTATGTTGGGTTTTCATTATATTTGGTCTGGCTATTCTTTTAAAGTAGCTTGCAGAATACTGAAGAGAAGTCGCCGTATCGATGAGCTTGTTCAATAGGATTCTCTCAATCGGCGATGTTCTGTCACGGTTACCTCAACTCGATGCTCAGGTGAAAGTTTAGCTCCATTTTTGATTCTCAGTGGTTACAAATATAGTCCTAGTTTTTCTTTGCCGTTAAATTTACAATCAGCTATTGAAGAGGTCAAAATGTGTGTGTACAGCTTCTGCACTTTTGTGCCGACGAACTAATGTATAATATTAAGGCTTAATCGCCACTTTCCAACCACATAATAGGTTCATGAGATAACGGGACTTAGAAAATTTGTGACTCACAACCTTTTACAACATAATGCTATTATTTCTACTGTGCATAGATAGAGAGTTCAATCAACCTATACATTAGGAGAAGATACAATCGACTTAGATTGAGATCGTGAAGTGAATGATTAGTAAGGATAGTATGATGAACACTACCAACATTCCTAGGATTTTTGCACTAACCGGTTTCGGGGCTTGAACTAGACCGGAAGTGCAGCTTCCTTGGCGCCCCCGGGTCACAAACCCTTTCATCAGTAGTTCCCAAGGAAGCCACAAAAGATCTTAGTATCAATTCAATAAGAAGAGCTCAAGAACATAGAGGTGTGCGTCATATCGGGAAAAGGAATGTGCAAGGGACTCGCCCTCCCTCCTTATATATGACCTGTACACATGACCCAATTATTCAAAAAAGTGCGCCATAGATCGACTAGGTTGGTCTGTGAGCCAAACTGGTACTTACTTCGTGAATTAGAGGAAGATGTACTGCGTTACTTAGTCCATACTTACGCAAAATGAATGGTCTATCTCTAAGTGCGTTACATAAAATCCTGATAACGCTAGTCGGTGTCCATTCATTGGATATGCTAGTACTGCATAACTCCAGAATCCTACTTTTGAAATCTTCTAACATGGTACACGTTCTTCCTATTCTAATTACTTCAGCCACAAAGGTGTTGGTAATTATATGACGTGTATATTAGAATTATAATTAGGGTATCTAATAACTTTGAAATTGTAGTTATCCGTTTTATTATAAAGGCTATATCTGATATTTTCTCTACCAATACATATCTTGAGATCTAGGAAATTCGTTTCTTTTAGATCGGTATTTGTTTTTTCTATTTCCAGAGACGAATGATAGATTTCATGCAGATTTGATTCGAATTCTCTTACATCTGTCGAGATGTGAAGTATATCATCTATATACCTATATGTTCCATTATATATTTGCACAGCTCTTCTATCCCCTGTACGTAGTTTCTTTTTGATAAACTCATACTCCATAAAAGCTAGAGTCAGATCTGCTAACTGTGGACTGCATGAAGCTCCTTGCGGAATGCCTTTTATTTGTTGATATACAGTACTACCAAAACGGACGAAACTGGATCCTAATAGTGTGTCTATCATGAAGAAGATGTCTTCCTTTCTATAATATATACCTTTAGCCGTATCAGCATTAGCGTAGCTAACGTTATCTCCCTGCAATCTAACGTAATTGTATCCCCTCATACATTGTGTTATTAAATTACGAATGTTTTCTTTAACTACTTGATGAGGTAGATTAGTAAAAAGGCTCGAAAAGTCAGCCGAAAAGACTTGCATATCCCTCTCGCTTGCCAAAATATCATTAACTACCTTCATACTGTTGTCTATGGACCAATAATGTTTGATTCCAGTTCTATGTTTTATGACATTACAATAGCTACTAAAATGTTTGCTAAAATGCGAGAGTATTTTCTGTAGTGCTATTGTTAGTGGCTTAAGCGTACTTTTCTTAGCACCAGTGATGAAACGAAACTTGATAGGGTTTTTATGCATTTTGGGTATGCCATAAATCTTAGGTACATCTTTGAACTTTCCTACAGTTTTAATACCTAGGCTAACAATGTGCCTTCTATGAATTTCTCTAATATCTTCTTCTGCGTAAGAGGTCGGTATGTAGGTGTTCTCATCGTTATTGGTTTGTTCCATTTCTTTCTTGATCATTATGATATACAATTTCTTACATGTTATGCTAAAGTTAGATGAGGCCTTGTCTACCGGTGTAACTACGAAATTCTTATGTAACTCATCCAATTTACTCCTCTTATACCTATCTTCTTCTACTGCTACTGTACTGCATAAGTTGTATAGCTTAGATCTAATACCTTTTCGTATGTACCTATTAATTTGCTCTGCTACCAGTAGTTCTGTTTCCCTACTATATCTAATTCTGATTCTGAGTTTCTTAGCTATATCAGTTGCTAATTTACTAACTTCTAAAAATATTTGCTCTTTGGTCACGTTCATATGAGCTCTATATTTAGTCCCTTTGCTAAATATGTTTCTTAATCTTTCGTCTTTGATTATGTTCAAATTTCCTGTGCATACATGCCCTAGTTGCGGGTCTACATATTCCACATAGTTCATGCATGAACATTCATTGCTGACTATATACTCAACACTCTCTCTATCCAGTTGTTTGAGAAACCTGTTATAATTAAACAGTTTCAAAGCCAATGGTGGATTTGTTTTATAAGTTAATTTAACTTTTAGTTCTTTGATTTGTTGGACCTTCAGAGGGTCTTGTACATAGCCAGCAATTATATCCTTTAACTCAAGTTTATTGCATATTCTACTTATGTTTAGTTTATGGATGATATCTCCGAAATATTGCACACTGGCAAATAGTTCATCCCCTTGTCTTTTATCCGTAGATCTTCTTCCCCAAAATGGATTAGCAATTAATGCATATATCTTATACTTTAGTTTGTATTCGAAAGCTCTAAACCGCGCGCTGAATGCAAGGTCAATTAGCCTATCTATATCGTATTTGTTCAAAGTTCTGAAATACCTATAAAGAGGATTTCCGTTACGTGCGTCTATCTCTGCCACTATATCATCTGTTCTGTCACTGCATTTACTTTTCTTTCTTGACCTTCTTTTCTTACCTCTAACTCTATTCCTTTTAAATGGAAATTTGAAGTATGGGTGATCTTTATAGCCTTTTACAGCCTCTTCCTACTCTCAGATTACATTAAGGTAGATAAACTAGAAGCGGAGGACTCAATCAGTCGCGATAACTCGCAGCTTAGACGGAGCTTTACTAGACGATGTCACGACCTCTACAAACAGGTTAGTTTACTGTAGATGTTTACGGTCATTTTCATGTGCACAGCTGTATATCTTCGAACCAAAAAGATTTAAAGCACACAAATTTGGGGAATAAGCCCAGTGGTGGAATTCGCGGACACTCCGGGAAAGGCTTCAAGCTCGTCGCATTTTAGAAGAAACAATTACTTTTGAAAAATTTCATGCGTTTTGCTTACTTTTCCACTACTGCTCATGCTGAGTCAGCTGTATAGCTCTGGTTGGGCACACTTCTCTTAGGATTGTCCAATAGCCTCGCATCAAATTCTACTCTTTTTCAAACAATTATAACATTATTTTTAATGGACCTGGTCTGCCAATTTATATAATTGAGGAGTTGTAGAACTTTCCACCATATTCTATCGCCAAAGAATTTCCATTCAAGACCATGAAATTCTGGACTGAAAAATTGTTGTGGCAAAACTTTCCGACCAACTCCAGTTGCTAAGAATGCGTACCTACGTTTTTAGAAGACTGCATAGGTTACAACCTTCATGAGACCACTCGGGACGTAGAGGTTGAGCAGGAACACTTCTTGATTCACTTGTTTTCTTGATTTTTTCAAGGTGATTACTTTAGAAATTTCGAGGGAACAGCCAGGATTATAACAGGCCAAAACCCAACATCGAATGAAAAATAGAAGTACATACACTAGCGGCCGTGTAATCTCAAAAATTTCCGAGAATTCGCGAGAAATTGCATACTTTTCGAGATTTCCTAATAACTTGGTTGAAAGTGGTCTTTCTTGAAAAGTAAACATACCGCGGTATTCTACGGGCCGTTCTCTACCTATCTGCTTTATCTCCTCCAGAAATGACCCTCTCGTTAACTTGCAGGCCGTGTGACCTCCTTTCTTCCGCGCATTTCCCCATTGGCACTCTATCATATGACCAATTAACACGTAATTAGCTACTTTAGAAATTTACTTTATGTGGGGGAACCTTCAACAGTCACTACTACTAGAATCGTATAGGTGAGTTCACGAGCATCATTTCAATATCTCACTCGATGTTAGAATTTGAAGAAAAAATTCCACGTGGGCGAGTCACCAGGAATTTCACAATTTTCAAAAATTTCTTCCTGGGAAATCAAGAAATCATTTCACATTCATGTCCAATGTCCTATTCTAGTGTTCCTTTTGTTTGAGCAGTGTGGTATAGGAAAGAATAATTTCACACACAAATATTAAATCTGAATTCGTTTCACATTTTGAAAATAATCAGCTCATGTTCAACTTCATTCTTTCGCAGCCCACAGTACTCAAGTAAAAATAACTCTATAACATGATATTGGATACAAATGAAATGATTTCCTGTCTTCCCAGAAACAAATCATGGAAAGTTTTGAAATTCCTGTTCATTCGCCACGTAGAATTTTTTCTTCAGAATTTATCATCGAGTGAGGTATTGAAATGATGCTCGTGAACTCACCTATACGATTCTAGTAATATTAACTGTTGAAAATTTCTCCACATAAAGTAAGTTTCTGAAGTAGCTAATTACGTGTTAATTGGTCATATGATGGAGTGCCGATGGGGAAATGCGCGGAAAAAGGAGGTCACGCAGCCTGCAAGTTAACGAGAGGGTCATTTCTGGAGGAGATAACGCAGATAGATAGAGAACGGCTCGTAGAACACCATGGTATATTTAGTTTTCAAGAAAGACAATTTTCAAACAATTATGAGGAAATCTCGCAAAGCATGCGATTTCTCGCGAATTCTCGGAAATTTTTGAGATTACACGGACGGTAGTGTAAGTAGTAGTAAAGTTTTCGTAGGCATCGAAAATCAGGAAAGAAACAGCAGACAGCTAAAAGAAATGATTTGTATGGCTTGTGGCGAAGACAGGGATCGCAAGGGATGTAGCACCTATCCATGGCCCTCACAAATATTCTTGAAAAGTAATGCATGTATTGGGTTGGGCAATAAGTTCGTGCAGTTTTTCAAAGGCACTGGATGTTTTTTCTGCGAAATTAATTAGTTGAACTTAGATTTTGTTTAGATTAAACATTCCTAGTGGTTGTTCCTAACATTTAGAATGAAACCAATCGGAAAGACGTCCCGTTGTTCCTAAAGCTCTATATTCAGAGGAGGGCCATCATCCAGACTAGAAATAAGCTCTCTGAGGCAGTAATCCATTTCTTTACCGTCCTTTGAAAGTATTTGCTTCTCTTTAGATGTCGTTGATAATTGTTGTCTTTGGAGCTGCATCCGATTCACGATAGAGATCCAACAGTGAGAGTGATCGGAGAGTGACCTCTTAGTAGAAATGGTACTTCGCATTTCAGGCGATAGAAAATGAAGTGTGGCAAGAATTGAGAAAACGGGTTTAAGCATTTGTGAAGAGTAGATCGAGTGCTACAAAATGACTACTGAGTCGCAATCGAACAAAGTTTGATTCTCAGTGAAAATTTAAGATGAAAAAAAAAAACCGCACAAGCTTATTGGACAACCCAGTACATGACACCCACCCTGACCCCTTCCCAGAACATTCTGGAAAAGTAACTCATGTAATTTTTGAAGGAGCTATAATACTTCTCCCCGTACATCCATCACATTTTCACCCATAACATCCGATTCTTTTGTCTGGGACCGCATGCACCATTGAGATTATCCAGGGTAAACGTGTTAACACCACACAAAACTGCCTATCGTTAGCACAGGCGTCAATACTTTTACCCTCTGTAATCTCAGTGATGCATCCAGATCCTAATTTATCGTCATCTGCGACTTTGTTAGCGATGGGTGAATTTGAGCACGAGCTTCGGCACGATGGATTCAGTTAATTTGCGCTGTTGTGTAGAGTAGAACACGAAGTTATTAAAATCATTCATCACATACGTTTTGCATTATTTCATTCAAGTCTTCTGAACACTATGAGACTCCCATACAATGCTAACCGCTTCTCTTACTCTTTGTTTCTCGACTACGAAATTTGTGTGATCCTCAAAATACATATAAAGCTTAACATCAAAACTCACGTTTTAGATAGATGAACATAAGAAACGAATCCGAGACGTGAAGGCGAAGGAAAGCACGGAAGAACAGCGAATGACGGCTCTGGAACAGCTTGAGGATTTGCAGGTGATTCGCACGATCCATTTGGCGTTTCCTGGATGTTCTAATCCTTATCTGAGTCAGGTACGCCTCCTGCGACTGGCCCCGGAACGCGATCGAGGCAGCGACGTGGCGTCCCGCAGCAGCGAGGGGGACACCCCTGGGCGCGGCGGCGAAAGATCGACGAGGGACAAGACACCCGTCTCATATGAGCCAGCTCCACCCACTTTGGGGGCGGAGGAGACTCCAGTGCTAGTGCAGTCAGTAATTTTGAACTCAGACATTGTGCGTCGCCCTTGGCTTTGCTGAACCTGCGCTTTAAGAACCCGTTCCTTCAGCACCCCACAGCCAGAGGTGCCAACCGTTGCGACGCGTAGGGGTAGCATTATGTACGACGCAGCTTCGGAAGAGGACGAAGAAGATGAAAAACTACAAGAGGAGGTGATACAGGAAGAGACTAATGCCGAACTGGCGGAAGAAGAAGGTAAAGGACGTGGCGAATCACCTGCGCCTAGCGTTAGCAAGGTAGAATTTCACATCAATTCTTATTATAATGGGCATTATTAGCCAAACTGAAACATTAAGGTGACCCAGCTCCCTCCGCAACCACAACCTCGCAGCGAGAGGAGGGCGACTTCATCTGCGCCGCCTCCAGAGGAACCAACGAGACCGACAAGTGCGTCAGAAGCTCCCCGTCCACCCAGTGGAGCGAAGAGATTGGTAGCTGGAGGAAACGTTTTCATAGTGCTGGCTAATCTGCAAGCAGCGGAGCAAGGAGATCTCGGCATAAAGGAGGGGGAGAAGCTCACAATACTGCAGACCAGGTCCGAACCCTTCCTGGAGAGTTTTTTCCCAGGTAGAGATATAGCCATGACATAAAGTGCTTAGTTTCAGGCCTGACGGTTGGTGGACAGCTCGAAATGCAAACGGCGAGACGGGACTGGTGCCGAAGACATTCCTCCGTCAAGCAACAACTGCAGATGAAGAAAGAGGAGCAGAGACTCATAGCCAAGGAGTCCAACAAGAGCGTGCTACAGCAAGCAGGCCTCCTGCCAGTGCTGCACAACCGCCTCCACTGGTGGCTGAACCGGTGCGACCTTTAACTGTACAAGTACTGTTGGAAGTGTTGTCTAAATAGAATGATATTAAATATTAATAATAATGATAATAATATAAACACAATATTAAATAGAATGAGTAGAAAATTCGAAGGTTCAAAATAAAAAAGGAGGTAATACATCCCTAGGTGAAAGATAAGAGGGTTGAAGCAAAGCTAACGAGAGATATCGCCTCTAAATTTTAAAAATGTCCAGGCACTCATTTTAGAGCTTCACATTTCTACTGTGAGAACTACACCGAAGCCTTCAATCGCCATGAGTAGGGGAGTAGGAAAAGTAGCAAAACAACTTAATCGAGACGAGCTCCTTCTGGGCCCCATATTCATGAATATGTCCAGGGAAGTTGTGACCTATTCGTTCTCCAAATGTGGATGAGTTTTCCGCCTAAAAATGTGTTAGAACGTTGCTATGATATGATAGATCGACTTCTTACAGTTATATGTAGATGAAAGCGAGGATAGCAAGATATCCCGCATTTTAGTGGAGAAACGGGTATGTATCATCGTGAGGGAGAAAGGGGCGTAACCACGCGACTGTGATTGACGCATTTTGGCTGCCCGTCACGCCCACCTGTTTAAACTCGATCGGCATCAATCCCATAACACATGCTCTATTAGCGCTTAGCGCCGAATGAGCAAAGCAGCTGGGCGTGGAGGGCGGCCCTCATGTGCCAATCAGAGTCGCCTGGTCACGCCCCTTCTTCCCTCACGATGATACACACCCTGGAGAAACCCGTCAACTCTGTCTCAGCGGGAAGCTCAGAAATTTCCTGGGAACGTTCATGAATACGTGCACTGGAGAATCTGACGAACAGTCGCACGATCCATAAACGTTCCTGTGGAGGGTAAAAGCTTCCCGCTTGCCCAGAGTGGACGAGTTTTCCAGGAAAATGTGGCATACTACCATTGCCGCCGCTCTTGATCGCAGATTGATTCGCGTCGACCAAATTCACCCAATTTTGCATGGAAAACTCGTCCGCTTAGGATGGGCAAATGGATCTCTACTTTTCCGAAAACCTTCATGAATACCTCCGCGGTTTGAGCATTTCAAAGGAGTTATATTTATTTATATTTATTTACTTGTTTATCAAATGCACACAAGGTGCTCCGTACAGGGAAAGTGTACCAGAACAAACAACGCAAACGAAATTAAAAAAAAAAAACTGTCTTGTACGTAGCTGCTGAAGCCTAGTGAATTTTTTGTGTTTTCTCAACAGCTCTCATCTCTAGTACAGCATATTCCTGCAGTAACATGGGAGGCGTTTTCAGATTCCAAGGAGACGTGCACGGTGCTTGGGAGACGCACAGCAGCTCGATCCCCATCTGTCCTTCGCATGCCATCTCACGCCTCGGCTGAGTCACTCGAACATCGGATTTCATGATCTGTACTGGAATTACCACGACGACAAGGTGATTTTTTCCAATGAAAGCTGAAAATTCGTTACACACAGTGCGCGTCGATGTCGGTGACCCATCTATGGCCTCGACAAGGACGCCTCGCAACCGCGCCGCACGCGCCGAATCGTTGACCTCAGTCGTCGGAGCGCTATTTCTAGACACTTTTCTTTCCAATTTGGTGATCTTTCCACTTTTCTCATGTTTTATAACAAGAAGTAGCATAATGGCAGCCTATGACATCGATTCCGACGCGCGCGGCGCGGTTGCGCGGCGTGCTTATTAAACCCATGAATGGGTCACCACCATTGACACTCACTGTAGGACGTTGGCTGTTTTCCTGCCCAGAATAGACATGGGAAACTTTTTATGGAAAATAGAGTAGGATAGGGAAATGGGAAAATTCTAAATAGAAATGGAAAAACTTTGAATTTTTTATTCCGTTGCTTGCTCTTTCTTGAATGATAAACTTTGGTTTAATGAGAATCTTTTCACATAGAAATCTCAAAAATGATTTTGTGGCGTGCCGATGCCTCTATGGGCAACACCGGCATGACATTGAAACTCACTCGATTTTTGCTGGAAAGCTAGAAAAGCAGAAGATGTGAAATCCCCTTTGCAGCTAAGAAAACGTCGAGTACGAGTATCCAAGCTGGTACGACTGGTACGACTCGAAGGGATGCCGAAAGAGGGTGCAGTTTGTCTGGTCCGAACTGCTCTCTACGATCGAAGTAGAAAAACTGGCAGACAAATAGTGAGTTTTTCATTGGATGACCACCAGTTCTGCAGTTTACCCTTCATTCTTCAGGTTAGTAATGTCCATACTATCCGATCACAGGTGAAGAATAGAACGTGGACTTTCAATACGCGGGTGAGTGGTCAATTTGAAATCGTACAATTTCTCACAAAATTACAGCCAGCGGAGTTACACAAAGAAAACAATGGTAAATTTTTAGACGGACACGACATCATCTGGAGTGGACTACGGGGATTTCATTGTCCGTTCCAACTACAACATGGATGACGTCGTGCTTCTGATTGAGGCATCTCATGTCGTTCAGACTCAGGTAAATGCAGCAACAACGGTGAAATCACTACCTATAATATTTTAGGGAGTGTCCTTCTCATGATGATTTGGTTTTTTTTTGCACTGGTTCAGTGCTCTTTTCTCCTACAAACGTACTCTATTTTCAGACAGGACTCGAAGAAAGAAGTCTTGGAATCATGACTATACCACTTATTTTGAAAGGAGAGGTTGTGATAAGTAACAAGTAAGTCATTGCTGACTGTCTCTTCCTCGACGACTGGCATAGCACCATTTGCATCGTAGCGTTCTGGACCTGGATGTTTTATTTATTTATTTATTTATTTAGTTATTTATTTATTTATTTATTTATTTATTTATTTATTTATCCATTCAATACAAGGTTGATGCGCCTTAAAATAAAAAAAAAACTAGCGAAACAATTTCCCTATGATACTGTTATATCAGAACTTAAAAACAATCGAACAAGGAGTACATCTTGACACAACTATCCACCAATTAGTGGTCACCTTGACACCATTCAAAGATGTTCAACGTATTCCTGCAAAAAACCACTTAGCAAAGAGATCAACTTCCTTACAAGTGGCAGGAAGCAAGAAGCAGGAAATGTCGACACGTTCACCCTGGGTAACCTCTATGACGCATGCGATCTCTGGATCTCTGCGCATACGCACATTTCACTCTTGTAACGGCTCTGATATACGATCAAGCCTAAGGTGTGCTGCGACGAGGGGGTCCGGACCACCTGCGTTTCCTAAACCGGAGCGTACAGTCATCTTTTCCATTACAGGACCTATTCTGAACCCTTACGTGGAGAGAACATCTTCGATCGCTCAACTAGTGGAGGAGAGCTCACTCAATACAGGATTGTCCTCAAGGTGTTAGATGTCCCCCAGGAACTGGTCCCTTTCGTCGAGTGAGTCGGGAGCAGCGCTGTTGTCGGAGAATTACCGTACAAATCGGAACTCACTTCAGTTCAATGCCGGATGTGCTCTTGTTCAACCCTATGTTCGTGAGACTATACTTTTTCTTCCGACGACGTGCCGGGACCACTCTTCTCCGAGATCGGGATAATCCTCTCAGTGCAGGTACACCCTCAGGGTTTGAATTATTTACTTGGTTTCGGAGGCCAAATGAATTAATTTACAAGGAGCACAAACTATTGTACTTTCTTTCAGAGATGATATCCGATCCGCTACTGGCGCTATTTCCTTCAGTGGCGGATCAGCCTGATATGATGGATCAGCTCAGAAATCTATGGAATGCCAAATTGAAGACTATAAAAAATGTTGGTTTCTCACTATTGTGGTTAATCGTGCATATTTGCCACCCCAACATCATAAAAATACATGCCTATCAGGGTGGTTCAATCATGTCACCATTTTGGATTGATCCTGTGCGGCAGCACATGCTGTGCAGCGTTTCCAGACCACTATTATCCTTGTTTTATCTCTCTTCGGACATGTTATTAAATAGATCAGGATTGTTCCTCTCGATTATGTTATACCGTTCAGAAATCCGAAGCGGATCAAGCTGTGGCCTTCTTCCAACTCTTCATGAATACGGCGTACTGCATTAACAAAACTGCTGTTATGCCAGCCTATTGCATATGGGATGCTAAAGGGTTAGCTGCCCGTCATCAGGTGGGTGCCCTTTGATTGTGATCGAGATCAGATAACCCAGATTTAAGGAAAAGTTTGATACGGAGTACTTCCATGGCATTTATCTTTGAACGCGATGGGAGTTTGATAGTATAAAATTAGAAGAGACTGTTATATAATAGGATGAGATCACTTACAACTCTCTCTCTCTCTTATGAGCGTAATGAGCCCTTAGGCTACGACTTATGAGGATTTTTTGAAATCTCGGGAACAGAAGTTCTTGTTAGGTATGTATGATGTCTTGTTTTCTACATTGAGTTTGTTGGGTAACCAAAATTTTTGTTGGGTATAACTCTGGTTGTCAGCAAATTCCTGGTAATTTGCTAGTCAATGATGGAGGGGCTGAGAGTTGTAATCCCACCAGAAGGAATTGTATGAGAAAGGCTAATCAGTAATGATTTTCCAAAAAAAAAAACAACATGCTTAGTAAGCACGTTTTTTAACTTAACGAACTAGCGCATTACCATGCATTCTTCCAGTAACGTAATGGATTAACGGATTAACGAAATTTGAAACTTTTTGTAGCGCTCAACCCTGGTCCTATGCTAAAGAATGGACATTTAGACACGGATATGTGATCACTGTGCCATCAATAATTTTAGACAAGAAACACGAAAGCTGTTGTGCTCGTTTTTATCAACTGCATTCACATTATTTGCATCGCATCCCTGAATACTTTTTGATAAGTGCCCTAATGATAAATTTCGTTGCTGATTCTACAAAATACGAACAAATGAATTGAAGAAGAGAAAATAAATGAAGAAGTGCAAATATTCCATAAAATTTTTTTATTTCCAGGTGCTCAAGAAATGCGAGGACATGCTGCGGGAGTACCGCACCTCGTCACGCTTCCTGCTTACCGAGCCATGTCATCCAATCAACGTCTACGATTACTCCTTTGACCTGCTGGGTCGCCACGCGCTCGACTGAAGTGCCTAGGAATCCACACCGATCCACGCCGACACCGCACCATTAACTATTCCCTATTTATTCGTTTTACATTACTCTTTCCTTCTTATTTTTCTCTCCTAGGTCAAAATGCGAAAGTTTTATGTTCTTCGCTGGCCAGCCTCGCACTTCATCTCGCTCTCACTGCCTCGCTAATCGCCCGCTTCCTTTCGCCACTGCCCACCCCGTCCGTTCCCTACTGGTATCCCTGACAAGTGTTCGTGTCGCGTCCCGGACTTGAGCGATCTCGTCTCGACGCTGATACGCAGTCCCGTTTTTCGCGCATCCGAGCGACTTTTTTTCGGCATCGCGAGCGAATCGCTAAAGACAAAGAATTACCCGCGTTCGCTTCGGATCTGGGTCAACCAAAAACAGAACGACCTGGAGTGAAGGCGAAAATTTCAAATACACATCATAGTGCACGTGATGCACTGCACGTACAGTCTCGTCGTCGTTTTAATCCACTGCACTTTGCATGCCCAAATGTGCATTTTGCTCATTATTGAAGCGAATCATATCAGAAATTCTGAAGGGTGACCTGCATTTGTTCATCACCGCGTACCCGCCACATTTCTTTTTGTTAAGCATTCATCTTATTTTAAGATGATATTCTGTCTTGACGATTCGTCTGTTGTTGCTTCAGTCTAATAAAAGTTTTGCTGTAGTAGTTGCATTAGTTTCTCTTGAATAGTCGAGGTATTGTTATGGAGCGGAAATAAGGTATAAAGGTGCAAACTAGAAAAGAAACCATAAAGTGACTTCTTTTGAGTTCCAGAAATAGCCGAAATAGTGGTCTCTTCATTGGAAATTTAAGAAAAATACAACCCTAGCTCTCCATTTGTGGAAGCTCAAGTGTTATCTGTAAAAAGTAACTGGAGTACCGCAAAACTGTCATAGAAAAAGGTTTTTCTTGATAAATAACAGTAGCTAGAAACACTGTAAGGTTTGATGAGTAGGGACCACACCAATGGACTTGGAGATACGTAGATCCTTGGGGTGAGGGGGGGGGGGGGTTCTGCAACTCCTGCGTATCCTGGCAAATAAAAACGAAAGTCTGTTCTCGAAAGATGACTAGTCGCAAATGAAGTCCTGAATCTAGGGGTCCTGAATTCCTAGATTGGATGGTCCTGGATTTCTATTTGAAAGTTCCGAATTTATTTATTTATTTATTTATTTCAAAGCGGACTAATGTCACGCGTACAATACAAGTAATACAAATCAGTACACTATAAGCACANGTCGCAAATGAAGTCCTGAATCTAGGGGTCCTGAATTCCTAGATTGGATGGTCCTGGATTTCTATTTGAAAGTTCCGAATTTATTTATTTATTTATTTATTTCAAAGCGGACTAATGTCACGCGTACAATACAAGTAATACAAATCAGTACACTATAAGCACATCTGAAGGATTGCTGAGGTTACAATGTAAGATGTGTTGGTATTCGAATAATACGCGAACAGGGAAGCATCTACTGCTGTGCCTTCAGCCGATGGTCAAGGTACAGTTTAAATCTGTTGACAGACATGTTTAGTACACCATCTCTTAGCAAGGGAGTGAACAATCCGATAGTTCTGTGCGAGAAAAATTTTGATCTGATTTGACTTTTAGCTACTGATTCGGGAAGTCTTAAGCCGCCACTTCTGCTAGTTGTTCTGGGAGCAAACATGAAGAATTCGGCAGCGTCAATGTCAATTAGCAATTTAACCTCAGCGATTTATATTTCTGAAAAATATCAATGAAAATTAATTTGATTACCTACTCAACCACTAACCATTTTCACTAAAATCTACTGGATTTTATTTGGAATTAAATTAGATCCAAAATGTAAGGGCAAAGTTCGTGTTAAATTTCTTCATAATAGAAGTCTTGAAGGCAAGATTTAGACAAGCTGAAACAACTAGATTTAGCCCCTGGGATTCAGTTGCTGTGATAAAATCCGTGCGCATCGTTGCAACATCTTTGGTAAGCACGAAAAAGTTAAAAAAAATCTCCTGTTCAGTACAAAATTTTCTCGGCAGTATTCATGACGCGAATAAAGATACAAACTAGGATTTGGTCGCATAGTTTGAATTCATTGAGGAATGGATTTCAAAGGTACAAACTAGTCAGGATAGGGTTGCATAGGTTGACTTATGGAAGCATGGATATCACCATATCGGCTAGCTAAGGGTTCTTTGGCTCTTAACACAGTAATATGAGCTTAGACTAAACATACGAATGAGCACAAGGTCCGATTCGTGGTTCTTGCTTCCTAGTCGTGGGCGAAAAGGTCCCACGACAAGGTTTACGATGCGAATCGAGCGTCGACATCGGCGATTGCAGGTTTCGTCCTTAACTACTTCCCACCGCGAAGATCATCATCGAGAGTTGAAGCCGGTTCACGCCTTGTACCGTATCACTTTCACCGCTGTCTGCGTCTCTGCCGACAGCACACTGTCTCCGACGGGTCAGACCACGCCTTCAGCGTGGGGGTATAAATGCGCGTACGTGGTTCTGGATGAGCACAGCCTCCCTAATGGATCTCAAGGAGACGGAGGAGCAGCGTCAGATGCGACGCATCGCGTTCGTAGCCGTTGTCGTGTCGACGGCCGCGGTGATCGCCAGCGTCGTCACGTTGCCGATGCTCTACAACTATGTCCAGTCATTCCAGAGTCATCTGATGGTCGAGACTGACTACTGCAAGGTAAAGCTCTAGCTTCCATTGATTTACAACTCCTTTCTTCATTACTTTTTTGTGTTCATTTTTTATGCTTTTACTCTAGGCTCGCTCTCGTGACATGTGGCTTGAAATGACGGCTTTGCAAGCTGGAAAAGGTCTGATGCACCGTCAGAAGAGAGCTTGGCTGTTTGGACAATGGATTCCTGAGGGTGGTTCCGGAGGCGGTGGATCTGGAGGCGCTTACGCAACTGGCGGTAAGCGGATTTGATTGTGAAGATCTATCTAAGGGGACCATTCGAATGCCATTATTGTTCCAGGCCATGGTGGCAGCGCCAGCGCTGCTGGTTATGGCGGCTACGGAGCAGTTGTGAATGCTGAGCCAGCACCAACATGCTGTACCTGCAACCAGGGAGCGGCTGGACCACCAGGACCTGAAGGACCACCTGGCAACAACGGAAAAGACGGCCGTAGCGGCAAAGATGGCAAGAACGGACGTGATGCGGAATTGCTAGCGGCACCGCCAGCTGAGCCTTGTGTGATTTGCCCACCAGGACCACCAGGTCCCATGGGAGCTATGGGTCCCAAGGGTCCACCCGGACCAAAGGGATCGCCAGGAGAGCCGCCGAAGGACGGAACTCCTGGAGAAGATGGCATGGCTGGACAACCTGGACCAATTGGAAGACCGGGCAGAGATGGAATGAAGGGCGCGCCAGGAGCTGCTGGAAGACTTATTCCTGTACCTGGACCACAGGGACCACCAGGAAAGCAGGGACCACCTGGACCTCCTGGACCAAAGGGAAATCCTGGACCAGACGGTCAATCATATCAGGTTAGTTAATAATTTAGACTCAATTAAAAAGTACAATGCTCTGTTGACTTATGAGATATTCAGGGCCCACCCGGTCCTCCCGGAGATCCAGGAAACTCTGGACCCGAAGGACGACCTGGACCCAATGGACCACCAGGACCTCCCGGAATGGACGGAGAGAAGGGCGACTGTGGCCATTGTCCTCGTGCGTTTTCATTACCACAATTAGTATATTTACTCAATTCATTCGTGAGGCGCTTATTTATGAGATTTCAGCTCCACGTACCCCTCCCGGTTATTAGAAGTCTTCTGTGCAAGTCCTTTCGGACACGCCCCCAGCGGGTGCAAGCGTTCTTTCATCTATTCGTGTACAATAATAAATCTTTGCTCAATGTTTTCGATGATGAATTACCAGTGGTAACGAAGAGTGACAATACGAATCGTCTTCTTGAAGCAATCTCGTACAGCAACGTCGAGGAAATATCCGATGAGTCAGCTTCCCCTGGAAAAAAAACTGGCTGTGTAGGGAAGTACGGGGCGCACCGCGTGATCGGATCGTAGGAACAATTCAAGAAAAAACTGAAACTCCTAGGACGTGGAGGGAACTCGATCCGCACTGGACAAGCGAGACCTCATTGTTCCACGCGTAGAACTGAGTGGGGATGAACGGATTTCATGCTGCCCCACCACTGCTGGAATGAGTTTGCTGCCCCTGGCTCTGGGGATCCCGGAAGAATAGGAAGAACTGAATGGTGATGGAAGGTTCTGAAGCACTTGCATTTACTTCTTTCGTTACAATTTGATTTACTGCTGCATATCCCCTGGCAGGTCGACTGACTCGTCAAGCAGTGCTGGACCTCTTCTGGGAGATGGCAGTCTTCTGAATGATGTTGACGAACGATCTGAACTCTATGAGTTCAGTTCTCTCCTCCCACAAATGGTACAGCACTCTTCCACGAGTCCGTCGAACTACAGGAAATATCCAGTAGTATTGCAGTCCTCTGGTGAAAGAACTATTTGATCACAATGAGTTCAGCTCCCAAGAAACTATGTGAGAGTGTGGAGACAAATTTTCTACCAAGGAAGGAATGATCCTTGATTCTCATCGCTTCATGGATACCCGCTCGCAGTTGACCGACCCATGGATCGTATCTGAAAGAAAATGAAAAAAGATCATTCTCAGTGACCTTCTTGGGAAAGAGCAAGTTTGAAAAAAAAAGGTGGAATAATGTGCTTACATACGACAGCGTGTAAGAAAAGAGAAACGACCCTAAATGAACTGAAAAAGAAAACAAAACAAAACATGAGTACCGTTGCTTTTCGATCATCACCATCTCCATAAACAACAACAGCAAGCAATTGAAAACATACCTTATCTGAAGAAACTCTCGTCCGATAATCTTGAAATTTTGCCTACCAATCCAACTTATGAGTTTTATCAGCCTAAAAAGTTTATCCATGACACAAGTTTATGTCCTGGAACCGTTCAATATTGTTTTGAAATCTCTTGGAATCAATTTTTCTGAAGGAATGCCTGTCCGAGAATTTTGAATTTTTGCCTCATAGTCCAGCTCATGAATTTCATCAGCCATGACTATAATTTGGAGTTGCCCAGAAGCTGTAGGTTGTTGATCCCTCTCATCCTCCCTACACCCCCTGGACAAGTCTACACCTGTGTTAACAGTGGGTAAGTTTGCGGGGAGTTAACAAGTTTACCTTGGGTAATATCAATGATGCAGGGGATCTTGGTTCTTCTCAACATTAATTAAGTATGACCAAAACTTCCCGGTACTGGCGGAGAGAAGTGCATATGAGTATTCGACGTAAGTTTGACGATATTTAGGGTCAAAGGTCAAAGGTCGAATCCAGATTTTTGGCTTTAAACAATCTGAAAGCTTAGATATTCAAAAAAAGTAGAAGCAGCAGAAAAATGAGGTGCATGCATGGCTTTCTATTCTGCGTAAACTTGAAATTTTGAAACAGTCTCTATGCGATCGAATACCCATATTCTTGGGTTAACAACTACGCCCAGATGTAATTCTGACCCACTTCTGTGTATCTGCATACCCCTTAGTGGAACTCTCTCACAAGAGTTATTCTCTAATGAAAAATGTAACCACTGAATTTATAGAGTAATACATTGCTTCTCTAGGAATCTCACAAGTGTGCTCCTTTTCCTAGAATGTAAAAGAGACTATGTAATTCTAATCATCGGAAGGAAGCAGACCAAAACAATCGTACATGCCGCTCATCGTTCCAGTACGACGAAGTAATGGGGATCCCCCTCCACATCGTGCTGGCCGTCACTCAAAAATGCCACTCATGCATATCCGAATCGCAAGCGATCGAGTCGGTTTCCCCTGAAAATCCATCACATCGTTCTGTGACATTCCGTGAATCACCTATGTCTCATTCGAGACGTCGCTGTTGAGCCAAATATTCATTCAGTTTTGCTTATTGATTTGCTATCAATTTATCAATCGGTTCTCTGCAAAGTACATTTAATAGTGATTGCAGACATGATATCAATGGAAGGGATGTTTGTCCGAGAATTTTCAAATTTTTGGCCAGCTGTGGGAAATGATCAGTACCTCATCATATGTGAAATGTAGCAAAGCTATTGTGTAGCATCACTATAGAGTAAAACTCATCTGTTTGTGTGTTTGTTGGTTATCGCTTATATCTCACGATCCAACCAACAA